>BRDA01023114.1:2150-17375 GCA_036984385.1 Crenuchus spilurus
TCTCTCTCTCTCTCTCTCTCTCTCTATTACCTTGTGTTACATGCTCCCTTTTTGTCGTGACCACCGTTTTTCCCTCGTACATTGTGTTCCATTATCTCTCTCTCTCTCTCTCTCTCTCTCTCTCTCTCTCTCTCTCTCTCTCTCTCTCTCTCTCTCTCTCCGAGTTTCTTGCTCTATGCCAATCTCTCACAAACTCTTGCTCTCACTCTCCATGTCTTGCTCTATTCCCATCTCTCTCTCTCTCTCTCTCTCTCTCTCTCTCTCTCTCTCTCTCTCTCTCTCTCTCTCTCTCTCTCTCTCTCTCTCTCTCTCTCTCTCTTCTCTTGTTTTATTCTCCTTCTGTACTGCAGTGGCTCTCTCAGCCTTAGCACCTTTTCTTTTTTCCCCTCTCATGTTCCAGCTTTGTCTGCCAAGGCAGTAAAAGTACCACACCTCTGAGAAAAGACACATTATCCATCTCTATACACACAGCACTAGTGAGACCCCCCAACTTACACCCAACTCTTGCCTGTCTTAACTCATACTAATCCTTTTTTACACAAAAAACAAGTCATTAACAATTAAGCTCACTACATCTTAGTGAACTGATTTTTTATAAAGTGCACTGTGGTTACGTTTTAGAGTTGATCTCACAGTTTCAGTTTTCATGTCCGAACTATATTCCTGCCACATTGGCAAGGTGACTATCAAAGACTTCCTTCATCAGTAGCAGACATATTTCTTGCACTTTTATCTAGAAAATTCTAAGTGGAGTGTTTACTTCCTGCTGAATGGGGATCAGTAGGACTTGCAAAGTTCCATTGGCTGCCAGACCTCAATGCTATCAGTCCAGCAGAGGTTTTGTAGTTTTTTTTCTTTGTGTTTTTGGTTGGTGAAGAGGAAAAATGCTTTCATGCATTATGAGATGTCTGAGGTGGCAGTCAGCAATGGCAGAAAAGAGCAGGAACCATTTGATAAGCAGACTAGATATTAGATTGTTAGACAGATTTAAGGCTTTCACTTTTTATTCAACTTGGATCCAACCCCAGAGATCTGTACTGCAACTTTTAAATGGAGTTTTATTAAATCAGTGTGTGTGCTGGCACCTAGAACAAAACACAGGCAAAGTGAAATTCAGTTTTTTTCTGTAGCCTTGATTTCCATTCAGTCAATATTTGTTGATGTGTTGATGCAAAGACTACATGTAACTGGTGGCACTGAGCATGCATTAACAGTGCCAGTGGGGCTAGTATAGCCGTAGTCACTGTGGAACCTGATGAGGATTTACTGTTAAGAGGTTGCGTAAATGATGGGTCTGTGAAGTGAGCTTCAGTGAAATGGGATGGCAGACCTCACTGTTGAGTCTTCCACACATGTCATGGGCTTAAATAAAGAGCGATCATGGGACTTGTTTAACTAATGACCTCAGTGAAGACCTTGCATGCTAGTGGGTGTTTAGAGATGTTTGAATTTGGTTGAATTAGAATAGACTGTGCCTTATGTGTTACCTCAGTGATTAAATGTAGAATTTCTGTCATCTTATCAATAACTTCATTTGTTAGAGCCATAAAGCAACAAGAAATGGGAAGAATTTGAAGAGTGGAAGGAAAAACAAGGCTTTTTGAAGTCAACAGCTATTTAGTTGATGTAAGATCCAAAGCCTAAGATTTAGTGCAGAATAAGAATAAGAGCTATTGTTTTTGCCACTCTCTTAGCTCAGAAGCCTGCCATTCTATCTATCAGCTGTAGCTTTTTGCCTCCGTCTCAGTGTCCCTCCTCACTCTTGGTGAGTGTCGTTCTCTTCCTCAATGACACCTGCTGTCATCCCATAAATACTGCTGAATGGGCCATTGAGAGAGCTGGGCTGCCGAGAGCTTTGCTGTGGCGGATGGCGATGAGCTCGCATAAAGCAGACACCCGCGTTATTTATCCCGACTCTAAGAACTCTGGGAAATGAGATGTTTACCGCAAATGGGCCTCTCAACAGCCCCTGAACGCCTTTCAATATTGATTCAATGAGTTTGATTTGTAAATAAATACGTCAATACATTCTCCGTCTAGCTCAAGCAGGGTTTGGAGTTCAGATAAACATGCCGCTGCTATAAAGGTGAATGGCGACCGATGTGTTGACAAATAGAGTTGAATATGTTTAATTACTATGCCAGGCTGCGCTAAGGTTTCCACACTGTGTGGGAATGGAACTTCTTCATCTAATTTAAACTGCCTGCAACATGAGATTCTCTTATTGCCAAATACTTCAAGGGCGTTGATTTCTTCTTTGTTATTATGACCTCTAAAGAACAACACAATTATATCATAGAAGACATCACAATTATTACTTAAATTATGTATGAATGTATATCAAATCCAACATCATTATTGTTACTAAAATAATTGTAAAAATCTAATATTGTTGCTGTTCCGAAAATGATAATAATTTTAAAAATAATTAAATGCCTGTGCAAAATTATTTGTTACATTCATGTGACATGAAACTCTTTCTTTGTAAAAATGCTATATAACTTTAGAACAAATGCATACAAACATACATATAATAAATATATATTAAGTATATAAGTAATGTTGTTGATAGGTTGGTTAAGAGAATTCAGTTAAACTTAAAACCTAAATTTGAGCATTAACTTCTAAAAAGTTCAGGCTTTACAAAGTCCTGGCTCAAAATTGTTGAGTTTTGTTTGATGTTGATAGACCAAATAATATCAGAGATAGGATCATTTAAATGTAATGTAAAAATTATAATTACATGTCCATAAAATTTACAAGGTGGGCGTTGCAAGATACCCATCAAGGAGTCAATAAATGCAGCAGATCTTGCCAACATTTTGCCACCTAATCCACATTTTTATCATCAACACTTCCTGAGAAATGGATCAACTGAAATAGTCCAGAACTTTTGGAATAAACCCTTCTTAAATTAACATTAATGTTAAGACCTTTTTCCCCCAAATAAACTTACCTTTTTACACCTACAAGGCTTTCTTATGACAGCTACAATGTATGAAGTGCCAGTAGGCCTAATTAATGCCAATGTTGTGTTAATAAAGGGAATTTTATATTAGCAGAGGCAAGGTATGTTGGGACTTTGTTTCTTGTACATTAAAGACATTTCATTTAAATATTGCCAGCACTTGCCAGCTTGCTAGCGTGAAGCACCTGTGAATCACCTCTGTTTCGACATAACCACTGTGATGGGGGTGCTGGGCAGCAGTTCTGACACTCTAAAAAGGTCATATCCTGTTTTATAGGCTGACTCTTTAGCTCTTTAATACACACTCGTGTGCATTACCGCTGTCATCCCTGTCGCCTCTTTCCCTAGGAAGAGGATCTATGAAAGAGCAAGAGTAGAATCCATTTCAAATTTTAATTAGCTGCCTTTGTGTCTCGCACAGACACACATTCAGAGCGACGTTATCCCCTCAAAGCTTTAATTACCAACCGCTTCTTGGTTTCAAAACATCAAAAGGATGTGGTGAGAGTGAGTGAGTGAGTGAGTGAATGAGTGGAAAGGAGTGTGTGGAAGTGTGTATGTGTGTGTGTGCTAGAGAGAAGGATAGAACGACATCGAGCGAGTTTTGCATGTGGGTTAATACACACTGGGGTGAGTCCACGCCCTCTGAATGTCAAGCGATTCTGATAGTTTTGACGTCACCTCTACATGTGGGAGACACACAGGGGCCTTACAAATCACTGCAAATCTTTTGGCTGTTTGAAGTCCTTTCTCCTGGAACCTCTCATGGATAATTGCTCCGCATGAAGTCGGAGTGGGACGGAATAGAGAGGAATGAACATACATTAGTGGATTAACGGCTAAGCTGGCTGTAGTGCTGCACGTTTAAACCAGATGAACACCACATTTGGCTCAACTGAGCCTAGCATACCAACACATCCATCTGTCTTCCTTTATTCTTGTTAAACGTGGCTGTCTTGAAGAAAAGGAGTGATAATGGCACCAAAGGGATGCGGTTATTTTTATTATTTTTTTATTTATTTTTTTTCACTCCTCAATTCGGAGCGACTTACATAGCTTAGCGCTTTATTAGCTACCTTGCGGCCTATTTCCACATCAGAGATTTGAGGTATAAGCCTGCATCAAATGCACAGAATCAAACCTACACCTGGGATTAGCAACAGCAAGCCTTTTCTCAGCTAGTCTAAGAGGCTCTGCTGAACTAAGATAAAGGCTCATGGAGGAGGCCAACCAAGTTCATCTAGTACAGTGTGATTAACACACTAACTTGGAGAGATTCAGTTTAAATGGGGTTGCAACATGTCTTTCAACATCCCATAGCATGTGATGACATTATTGTCAAAAATGGAAATATTATATTTTGACAAAATTAGTTTAGATATAGTCAGTATAAATATTTATTGTTTCTTATTATGGGATTATAAGACATTTTAAGATGTTATAGGCCAGGGGTGCACACACTTTTTCAGCCTGCAAGCTAAGTCAAAATGATCTACCTAATATAAAAATGCAAGACATATATTTATTTATAAATATACTGACAATTTATGTCTTTTGCGGGAGCGGTCGGTCAGTCAGTCCAGTCGTCGCGGGAGCGGGAAAAGACATACATGTTGAAAGCCAAAATACTGGCAGAGCGTCACGTGAACAGACGTTTAGTCTCTCTGTTTCTCTCTCTCTCACACACACACACACACACACACACACACACACACACACACACTCAAACGCAAACGCTCTCTGTGTAGGTGTGTGTGTGTGTGTGTATGTGTGCTGCCCTAATAATGATTCATTATAACCTAAATAATATTTTGCTTTTGTAATAAATATTGTAGCATTGGTCATGTCGAGGTCACGCGGTATGGTTGATGTCATCACCCAGAAGCACTTGCGGGTTGTACACAGTCATAAAACAGTTATGAATTGTTCATATCAGTTATTTTATGCAGTTGTGTTGTGCTGGCTTAGTGTTTTATTAATGTAGTCATCATCCTGTGTTGGTAGATGTGATTAATTTGTTTATGAGTAACTTACCGTCTGTGAGATGTGGAGTAGCATTAGTGTCACACACACACACACACACACACACACACACATTAGACGATAAACTAAACTCAACTTGTGTGCGCGAACGATAGCGGACATGGCCAATCACATGTTAGGAAGAAACGGCAGAGCCAACCGGATGAGCTTGTGGGCGGTCTAAAGTGAAACAGGATTTTCAGATTGAGCGGCTTGGATTCCCGCTGGGTCCTAGTGCTCGACCGTTCTCCCTGTATGTCAATCAAGTGACAAGTTTTATAGCGAGGATGGATGATAGACTGACATCTGTTTTTTTAAATGCCATGCGATCTACCCACACTACCTTTGCGATCGACTGGTAGATTGCGATCGACTGGTAGATTGCGATCGACTGGTAGATTGCGATCGACGTATTGTGCACCCTTGTTATAGGCTGTATAAAATATATGATCAACATGGTAACACTTTCTATGAAGCCTAAATTTATAAGTTGTTATAAATGTGTTTATAACTATTTATAACTTGGTAATAATGCTTTGTAAGCATACTTATAAACTCTTATAATGCATCATGAGGCTCTAATTATACATTATAACTCTGGGTTTGATGACTTATAAACATGTTATAACATTAATATTATAATTCATTATAATGCATTATAAGCAAATAATGCTCTGCACTGTTATAAAGGCCTTATTACAATTATAAAGCATTATGAACATTCAAAATGTCATCACAGAGTGCTTCAAGTGATTGACATATGAAATTTTATATCAGAAAATACAATGAACAAGTGTGCCTGAAAATGTGTTAGAACTGAACTGAACTTTCCTCATTATAAACATTTTCAATCATTGTGATGCTTTATAAACCGAGCAGTTATAAAGGACTTATGGAACCTGTATTTATAAGCCATTACAAATGTCATTATAACTCTTTGTAGCTTTGTGTTAAAGCTTTGTAAGCATTATAATGCATTATAATGAATTATAACATTAATGTTATAACATGTTAAGTCATCAAACCCAGAGTTATAATGTATAATTAGAGCCTCATGATGCATTATTAGAGTTTATAAGTATGCTTATAAAGCATTATTACCAAGTTATAAAGAGTTATAAACACATTTATAATGACTTATAAATGCAGGCTTCATAGAAAGTGTTATGTTTCAAGTAATCCATCCATCCATCCATTATCCCACCCACTTAATCCTTATCAGGGTTGTGGTTAGTCCCCTACTTCCTCATTGGGCACAGGGCAGGGCATTACACTATTCCAACTAAGAACAGGACAGGGCGTTTCAAATAATTGTGTAGTGAAATTCAAGTGAAAGCTCATCACACTGGCAGATAATCATTCTTTTTGTTTGAAACAAGTACATGTATATGGCAAAGATACTAAGAAGCATTATGTAAAAGTGTCTAGAAGCACAGTGACTAAGCTTAACCATGAATAATCTTACAGCAATTTCATGAAATATTGCATACATAAGTTGAAACAACTGCACATTTACTTGCTTTTGTATTTGTATATTCTTATACTTATTCTAACACTTCTTACTAATTTTGGTAAGTGAAAACATCTTACATCTAGTCTAAATATCTAATATATGTCATTTAGAGAAAGCTGTAAACTTAATATAGGAACATAGGAAGATAATTGTGCTTTAAACAGGCAAAATGATCTGCTAATGTGGTGAGAATTGAAAAAAAATGGTCAAAAATGTGAAAGTTATAAATTAATTGTAATTTAAAATGAGAAACATGCCACAATATACTCTATCACAGTGCCTGCAAGTCTACTCTTTGTGACTGTAGAGTTCTTTTACTGATAACAAAAACACTGATCAGCCATAACATTAAAACCAACTTGCTACTAAGCTGTTGCTCTTTGCACAACACCAAAACAGCTCCGACCCACCAAGTCATGGAGCTCTGAAACTGTCCTGTTGTATCTGATGCCAAAACATTAGCAGCAAGTATGTCATCTGGAACAAGCCATAGATGCTCAGTTGGACTGAGATCTGGGGAATTAGGAGGCCTTTGTTGGTAAGTACTCTCCATTGTAGTCTGGCATGGAAACACCTCACAAGCATTAGTACTGAGCCATCTGACCATAACTTTTTGGCCCTTGTCAAAGTGGCTTAGATCAGTATGCTTGCAACTATATTTTTTAAATCATTCAATACAGTATCTACAAGAATCAGGTTTTTTTTACCATCTAATATTTTTAAATCTTCATTTGCACCATTGTCATGAGATAATGAATGCTATTCACTTCATCTGTGAGTGATATTAATGTTGTGGTTGATCAGTATGAATGAATGAATGAATGTTACACTCATATAGGACTTTTGTCAAACCCAAGGACACTTTACAATTAACACACTCAGTTTATACACTTACAACTCAACCACACACACCAGTGAGAAGTGGCAGCCAATCATGCACAGCCTCTCATCTGAAAGTGACCATCCACATGGAGGACTGCATTGAGCACTAAGGGGATCATCCAGGACAGAGTTGCCAACCATATCTGGGCTTACACACATACATTCAAACACAGAGACATACCCACTCATTCACACACAGCAGGGTCATTTAGAGTAGCCAATTCACCTGATCTCCATGTTTTTGGACTGTGGGAGGAAACCCGCACAGACACGGGGAGAACATGGAAACTCCACCCAAATTGGGACTTGATCCCAGCACTGAGAGGCGAGCATGCTAACCACTAAGCCACCGTGTGTAAGCTGGGAAATGATGGGAAAAGTTGATTTTCACAAGAGTAATCAGTGATGGCAATAAGTGCTGAAATATGCACCATCCATATTTACACATTTAATTAGAGTCATAATTTTAAAACAAGTGTGAGGGACGGTGAGGAAAAAGTTTTGAATGTGTTGACAGAAGTTGGGCAAAGAAGATGCTCTAAAAGTTGTTCACTGCAACCCTGGATCAGTGCTATGTGTCACAATTAATGAAATCAAATTGATCATCAATGTAGAATCAATTAAGTAGAAAATCTACTGTGTGATCTAATGCAAAACGATTTGACAGGTTCAAATACAGCCTCGCACATATCAGCTGATGTCAGTGTCAACCTGTTCATGATCAGATACCAGATATTTCTTACCTTTCGCCTAGACCTTGTCAGCAGCAGTCACACATCCCATCGCATCACTTTGATGTTCTCCAAAGAGCAGCAGTAGACGTGCAAAAGAAACATGTTACTAGCCACACATTCACATTGTTGCATGTTTTTCTTTTAAAAGTGGGCTTAAAAGTTCTCTCTCCCATTTCGTTTACTTCTTAAATTAAATTGTGGAGGAAGTGAGCCTGTGACCTGAGCAGTGAGGGTACTGTGTAATTAGTGCTTGGTGCTGCCTGGCTTGGCTCCACAGCTGTGGCTAGAGACAGTGTGTTCATTAAGACATTTCTCAATGACCTGGGGCCAGCACATAACCTTCAGCACCCTTAATCCTCCAATCAGGCGGTCTCTCCAGATCAGGGCCTGTTCACTAGCTTCACAAAGAGACCTGCTCCCTCCTGCAGGCCATAGATCCTTAGTTCTCCCATCAATGCTTTCAATCAGGAATCAGACTGGGAGGCTCTTTTCGAAGGTTACAGAGAACAAAGTTTCCACTGAGCTGAAAAAAGGAATTAAAGAAGAGTGATCGAGGAAAAAGCTCTTTCACAGGTAACACTGAATTTCCTTATAGACTCTTGTATATGTAGCTTGAAGCTAGGCATCTCCCAGATTGGGTACATTCATCAAAAATCAATGAGTTTGCACCATTAAGAAAGATTGCAATTAGTCTCTGAGATGTATCTGATGTACTTTTCCTTATATTGGTTTGTCTGTAATTACAGTTAGCCTCCAGTGGATTGCTAAGGCATGATATTAACGGCATTCCTCAACAACACCAAAGTATCGACATAGGAGATTGTTGTCTTATAAAGAACTGCCATTGATTGGTCACAGAGGTCTCTAGTGGATGAGGGAAAAACGTGTGGTGACCATTCCTAGTTGTAATGTAGTTTATGCACCTTTGAGCTGTTCCATAAAGGAAGGTTTAATTGACATGCACCACTATGATTACAATCAATACACACTGTGGTCAACAGAGACTCAAGAAACCTTTGTGTTGTAAAGATTTTCTCACTGGCTGCCTTAGTGTGTGGATGACTTTAGAGGGGCTTAGCTTGTATCCACATCACAGTTTGGGGAGAGAAGGGAACTGAACAGAATACATTTATGATGTAAAAAAGAGTAGACTGGGAGAAAAAATGGACAGTTAGGGGTCTGAAAGAGTTGGAGCCCATGCCAAGGCTTTGAACTTCATTCCAAGTTTGACTTGGCTGGACGTGAGGTCAGCGCTCAGGATGTGCTTGGATACCCTCTCGTAAACCCTGATCCCACAAGTCCCTGCCGTTTTCTACCACAAGCCTAACATTCCCCCCCTACTGATTTGTTTCAATTAATCTTTCATCACATAAGCCGGTCAGCCGTCCTCCTCTGCCAAACATGGAATTGTGCGTCATGCTCAGAAAAATCAGAATAGGGGGAAAACTGTGGGTTTCTACTGCATTGTTCTTCTCTGTTTTGGAACCTGGGCTGATCTGACAGTGTTTGCCAAGCTGCAGCTTGGGGAGAAAAGCATGTGACGCCTGCTATCTGCACCTCTTATGGAGGAATTAGCCACAGTTATGGAGAGGATGTTTGAGAGCAGCTCTGTTGTGCTGTGGATGGAGGGATGTGAATCTCAAAGGCTTTCAGATGTCCTCCTCCTCAATGTCAGGGTAAGGGAACAACAGGCTGGATTAACAAAATCATATTTTTTACATGGTTTGCACATATTTTTTTTAAAGAATGGCAAAAAAATGGACAATATATAATAGATCACTGTGTCTGGTAGGGTTAGATATAGACTGAAAGTCAAGCATTCAAATGTGCCGAAGCATACACTTATCATTGCCATGAATATCTTTCTAGAATGTCATGCCATTTTACGTTCAGTAGTAAGGAACGTTGTAATAATAACACTCTGTGGTTGGTGCCTGAACTACTAAGTTTCTTTTCAAAGGGCAAGGCACTGTATTTCCAAGCAAACCCTACTGACCTTCTACCACAAGCAGTTCTCTTCTTTCTCCTACTGGATTTTTATCTGTAGGGGACTTGTGTTAACCTCTAAATAACTTGGTCACGTGCCTGAAACACTACCACAATAATAACAAAGTGCTTTTCAAACCTTCCTTCCTATAGCCAGTGTTGAGACAAGCCTGTTGTCTTCTACCGCGCCTCCTCTTTGCTCTGATTCCAAGTTACTGGAGGATATACCTTTCAAATCCAGCCACCGTCTAGATGAGGTTCATAGGGAGTGAAGGTTGTGAAGCAGGGTTAGGCAGCATGAAAAGGGGGTTTAGGCTTCTGTTCGCTCAGAGTGGTCCCCCATCGTTAGCCTCTTCTCTCGTCAGACAATGGCATGATTAAACATGACAGGACAGTCTTTTTCAGCCATGTTCAGGCAAAAAATTCAGTGTAGTGGAAAAGTGGAATATTCGATTAGGTAACTTTTTTGTAGAGAAGTAAGGTTTTTTAGGTCATGCATAATGCTTGAAAGAATAGGAGATGATGGGAATACTGATACAAAAGGTTACATGAAAAAACAGCTGTGTGTTATTCATGTCACATTTCATTTGTCCTATGGCTAAAGTAGTTGAAGATCCAGTTTATCCTCTATGGTACCGAGTAGGGCAACATTGCAGCTATATGTGCATGTTTTGTCTTGTAGGGACTATTGGTTTCTAGGAAATTATTCCTAATGGATTCTTGGCTTTGGCATGTGGTGTATTTGTTTTTAAGTGATGGTGGTGGTTCTTCAGACTTCCACGTCATATTTACAAAAGCAATTATTCACAGAACCCTCCGTTGAAATGTTCTTTAGAGAACCACTAGTGGTTCTTCTGTGGCATTGCTCCAAAGAACCCCTTTTATGCACCTTTAGCTCCTGCTCTGCATGTGCTTTGCTGTCAGTTTGATTAATAAGCGAATCTACATGACCAAGCCCTAACGGCTGATGAAAGAAGAGATTAGAAATAAAGAAGGTGATGAGAAGAGGAGAGATTGAGGAATAGATCAGATGAGGAGTAATAGAGCAGGCCTATCCCCTGCTGAAGTGGAGGGAGGACAGAGGTTACAAGATGCAGAGGAGCTGTGAGGGATTGGAAATGATCCGAGTGGCACAGAGCAGGCCTAGTCTCGAAGGGAAAAAGGTAATCTGGAATCTTGATAGGGAGGTGAGATATATGGTCAGCAGATAGCATGAGAAAAAGAAAACAAGCAAAAGAGAAGAAAGAAAGAGATGTAGCAAGGGGAAGTGTCACTCCCCCCACTTGTTTACCCGGATACCTTCCTACAATCCCATATCTATTCTATCCCTATTCTCTCACTCTCCCCTGCAGTCAATTCATGGGTGGGAGAAGCAACTTCTGAGGAATCGATCATGCATTCTTCTCAGGTCAAGTTTGGAATCAATTCTGTTGTTTGACAGAAGAGGGGTTGACTCAGACTTTCTCTCCTCGAGGAGTCTCTCTCTATGTGCACTCTCTGCCTTTATGTGTTCCGAGTTTGCCGCACTGTTTGTTTAGGATCAAATGGAGCCATTGGCATGCACAAGGTGGACCTGAGCGAGTTTATATATGAGAGTGCTAGAAAGGTACACAGCGTCTCCAGCTAAAAACCTCAATCATGAATGCTTGTGATTAGGCAAGACGGCTATCGATCTGTTTAGACACTCTCGCATTCGCCCGCTGCTCGTCAGGATGCAGCGATTTCTCACAAAGTGAGGCAATGCAATTGATTGCAGTGCCAGAGATAACTTTTTGGGATTCGGCTAAGATAATGTTGCTTTTGTGTAATTTTAGGCAGATAAAAAGGTGCGTGAGGCTCCCTCGATTTGGCTGATCTCTCTTTCTGCAGAAGGACCTTCGGTTTAAAATAGCCTGTTGATGAAGCAGTTTGTGGGGAAAATGACATTTACTTCTGTGAGGACCACAACTGCACCAAACAAAAATGTTGACGGCAGTCAATAAGTTAGTAATTTTGGTCAGAATAAACGTCACGTATCTGCTTTCCTTGAATGTTTGTTTAAATTGACATAGGCCAAATAAGCCATGATAAAGCAGGCGATGACCATGCCAGAGGTCTTCCAATTATGGCACAGGCCTTGTAATGCTCACATGCATGATGGAATACACTGCAATTCCAGTCTGCTAATGATGCTGTCTAGACAGCTGTCATATGTGCCATATAAAGAGCTGAATATGTTTCCTGTGTTTGTATGATTATCTAAACCCATGCTGTTATTTCTTAAGGAGTTTATTTTTATAAAATAGAAAAAAAAAATGAGTGGGGGGAATTTTGAATCAACACAATAGTGGGTTATTATGCTAATGTTAGGGGACAGATTATTATTATTATTCTCATTGACCAGCAATTTTCCAGACGTCTTTAAAAAATTCACACATTGTTTGTGACTGTGGTGTAGTGTGTGTAACAGGAGTGTGGTGTAAGAAGAAATTTCAGAGCCCATTAGGCAAAGATGGACACAAAACTGAGGTGACAGGTTTGACCCTATTCCCCACATTAGGAGTGTGTTCACAAGCCTTCACTTGAACCCTGTTCTACAGTTCTTTACAAAAATGAGACAGAGCTGTCTTTCTCTCTGTCTTCTTCTTCCTCTGCCTTGTTTTCTCTCTGATGATTCTCCCAGCACTGTCAGCATATGAAAGTTTATTACGCTAATAGGCATATTGAGTGTTCAGAGAACTAGATTACTAAATGTTTAGTTTGTCATTGAAACTTTTGTTGATATCAATTTTTCCAGTTCAATAAATACATGAAAAAATCTGGTACAAGATATTCACATACTGATTAAATACTATGACAGATTGTGATTCTTTTTATACTTGAAACCACTGAGCACCACTTATTGCTATGGCCATTCTCACAGCATAAGCTCAGCTTGACCTTTTCCCAATAACATAAGATGTTTGTCTATTACTAATGGTTACTGTCCAAAATCAGTGAGCCTTTCTTAGAACTCAAAGGCGCTGTTTATGGTTTTTATCCATCCTTCCCCCCTGAGCATTTTTTGAGAGGCTTCATGATTAATTCTGCGAAGACTCTATTGTCTCAAGAGAAAACCAGTTTTCATTACCTTTTGCCTTGCGGATTGCTATTAATCTGCACTCTTGCCATTTGGTAAACAAAATGGAAAACAGCGTGATTGGGGCTAGAAAAAAAAGCCATCCTCTGCCTTTTAATAGTGAATCATAGAAAGATGTCAAAATCAAGGTCAAAAAGCTGCGTAAGTGTACATACAAAGGCACAATGTGATTATTATGGTTAAGGTTCGCTACATTCAGCTTTCCTAGGGAAGGGAACTTACTTGGAAGCATGTCTTTTCATAAATTCACTTGTGTAAAACAGTGAACATGAAAGTGCACAATCACTGAAAAATGTGCTTTGCACATAGAGGATTTGGACCCTCACATTTAAACCATCCATACAGTGAAACACATACACACACAACAGTGAATATATTAGGGGGCAGTGAGCACATGTCCCTAAAGTGGTGGGCAACCCCTATTCAAGGTGCCTGCGGAGCAGTTGGGGGTTAGCTGCCATGCTCAAGGACACTTCAGTCTGCGGAGCCAGGACAAACTGTGGAGCCAGGACAGGGTGATTGGAAGAGAATATAGTTCACTTGTCCTACTAGTAAACCCACTAACTCATTCATGCCCCCTCCCGCCTTTTGGGACAAGCATCGGCCAGCTCTTAGAAACAATGCAATGGTCCCAAGGGCACTTCTCAGAACCTCTAGGGGGCAGGGCACGCCATCCTTGTGCCACCCCTCATGCCGCCCCTGCCCATATTGCCCATATCAGAAACTGCCACTGTACTAAATTCACTGAAGATGTAAGATAACATTGTTAGTGCACTCTAGACTAAACATAGGAATTTGAAGTTTACAATAGTCATTTTAATATGTATTACATGTATGTAGTAATTTCATATATACTGTATATAGTATATTTATAGTTATATCTATAGGGAAACCACTGCTGTTTTCCATTTCTTACAACTGCCTGAAACCAACTAGAGTTTGATGACCAGTAGGCCTAGAGTGTTTGCTCAGAAATATGGTCTCACCCACTGGAAATAAAAGTTTGATATGCAGAGTCCTGTTATTTCTTAATTATACTGGTAGCTCCTGAAATCCAAAACAATGAGAGAACTAGTATGGTTCATGACCACTGGGGAAAACATCTGATGAGAGAAAAATAATAACCCTTTGAACTTCAATTTGAACATCTTACAATAAAAGTAATACAGTCAAACAGAATTTAAATACAAATGTGATTGTATGAAATTTAAAATTAAATAAAAATGACTGTGTATTTTTGGTGTCCACATATCATTAATACTATTTTAGTAGTATAGAGTTGTATATGTTGAGCCACAAGAAACTGTACTGTCAGAATTGATAGTATCAAATATACAATACCAGTCAAAAGTTTGGACACATTCACATCCAGGTATTTTTTTTTATTTCTCTACATTGTAAATGAAAACTGAAGTCATCCAGACTATAAAGGAACAATTCAGGAATCAGGTAGTAAATTTAAAAGCGATAAATGAACCAGAATATGTTTAAGATTTTACT
The DNA here is from genome assembly GCA_036984385.1 of Crenuchus spilurus. Lineage (NCBI taxonomy): Eukaryota > Metazoa > Chordata > Actinopteri > Characiformes > Crenuchidae > Crenuchus > Crenuchus spilurus. The sequence continues at coordinate 16,874 of BRDA01023114.1, forward strand.
TCAAAGTAGACACACAACTGATGTCTCAAACACATTAAGAGGTAAGAAATGCAAGTCATGAACTCTTGACGAGACACAGCTGTTATGAACTCTTGACGAGACACAGCTGTTAACTGAAAGCCATTCCAGGTGACTACCTCATAAAGCTGACTGAGAAAATGCCAAGAAAGCTGCCATCTATGCATGAAGTGTCTACTGTGAAGAATGTAAAATATAAACATATTCTGGTTTGTTTAACACTGTTTGTTTACTAAATAATTACAGATGTGTTTATTCATAGTTTGGATGACTTTAGTATTAATATACAATACAGAACATTTTTAGGTCTTATACAAATATAAAATGTAAGAAGTGTCATCTGTGAAGTACGTATCTACCGTCGAAAGAACCGTAAAAGAGTCAGTCGAAATACTCCATCAGTGGACCTTACCGAAAGTCAATTGTCGACACAGAGCAGTTCTCAAGTACTGAACGTAAAGAATGGAGAATTACACAAACTCTG
>BRDA01023115.1:4728-27338 GCA_036984385.1 Crenuchus spilurus
AAAACTAAACTAAACTAACTATCGGGTTTCTGTGCCGTCCTGTTTGTGTCTTTTTGTCCTGAAGAAGTCGGTTTTGAGCTGGTGTTGAGTCGATCTCGGTTTCATTATTACCGAAGTTATCGGGCCAAGTAACAGTTTAAGTCTTTGACAATGAACCGGGCTATTGAAGCCATTATTACTTTGGCTCTAGCTGAGTTGTGGTCGAGTTTTGGCTGAAGAAGTCCTGTTTTTCTGTGTTTGTCCTGCCGTGTCTTTGGGCTATCAATCAAATCAAATCAAAATGTATTTATATAGCGCTTTTTACAATGGGCGTTGTCACAAAGCAGCTTTACATATTTAATATCAAACAAATTGAATCTAAGCCCGATGTGAGCAAGCCGAAGGCAACAGTGGCAAGGAAAAACTCCCTCAAGGCTGGAGGAAGAAACCTTGGGAGGAACCAGACTCACAAAGGGGATCCATCCTCCTCTGATCAAACTACTGACACAGATTTACATCCTTAGTTAAATCTGACATTGTGCTATAGTATATACCATAAATGATATTAATAATAGCGATCATTGCGTTCATATTAGGTATCATAATTTAAAATGCAGTAGCATTAGAGCTTTAGTCCAATGTAAGAGAGCAGCAGGTTTGGTTTCAACCTCAGGAAAACCCACTCCAGAGCAGAAGGAATTGACCGCAATAGGTGTAATGGAACTGGTGATCTGTTGTGGACTGCAGGAGAATTCAGCCATCAAATCCCAGACAGGTATCCATCCATATCGCCATCATCAACCTCCAGCATGTTGGCATAATATCGTTGAGTGTCTGAGATTTCCGCAGCTCCCTGTGTTCCTGAAGTCCTGTAACGACAGTAACTGGAAAGGAGAGGTTAATTACAAAAAGCTAAACTGAACAGGTGGGTTTTGAGTCTCGATTTAAAATTAGAGACTGTGTCTGCATCCCGAACACTAGCTGGAAGATTATTCCACAATCGTGGAGCTATATAGGAGAAGGCTTTTCCCCCAGATGACACCTTATGAATTCTCGGAACTACTAAGAGACCGGCACCCTGGGATCTGAGTAATCTTGGTGGGTCATAGCATGTGATAAGCTCTTGCAGGTATTCAGGGGCGAGACCATGCAGGGTTTTATATGTTAATAAAATTATTTTGTAATCAATACGGTATTTAACCGGAAGCCAATGTAGGGCTGATAAGACTGGACTAATGTGATCGAATTTCCTTGTTTTAGTGAGGACTCTGACTGCAGCATTTTGAATTAACTGGAGTTAATGAGGTGCTAGCGTCCTCATCACCACTTTCCTCATGTGGTCTCACCAAATGTTCTCCGTTTTTTAAGATTTTAAGCTCGGTGGAGTGTTGTACAGTATATATGTGCGTTGGACACGTTTGTCTTTCCAACGTGACTGTGACGAGTATCACAACAGTTCATGAGAGCGAGATAGAGAGCGAGAGAGAGAGAGGGGAGGGGGTGGGGGATGGAGGAAGGGAGAGAAAGAGAGCGCGCAGCTGAAGCATATCACACCAAACCGATTGACAGCTCTTTAATCAGGCCATCGGCCCGTTCATTTTACAAATAGGCCGATTCATGGGATTCATGCACTCACATCGTTTAAGTCAAAATCGGTCTTCCATTTCAAATCGGTTATTTTTTACACCCCTAGTAGATATGTAATTCCCCCAAAATTTCACAAAAACAAATGAGTGAGTGTGGTCCTCACAATGTGCATCATTGCATCATAAGACAAAGACAGGTTAAGGTTAGAGTGAGGTTAGTGTTAGGGTGAGATTAGGATTAGTGTAGTCTTAAGGTTAGGTTTTGGGAAAGGTTAGGATTAGGCTTAGAGTAGTTATGGTTCAGGTTTGGGTAAGACTCCAAGAAATGAATAGAATTATATGTAATGTCCCCACAATTCACAGAAACAAATAATTTTCCAGATACCATATTTTTCTAGTGACTGTAACTGTTCACAGCACCTATGGAATAAAATGTAACAACTGCATCAGCATCACTTTTGACTCAAATGTTCATAAAATGTAATCATCTCAGCAGTTTCTCCTGACAACAGTGATATCAGACTGAAGCGCAAAAGAGACTTAAGCCCCTAAGTCTCCTGCTGTTTGGATAGTTCTCATGAATAAAAGGTCAAAGTAATACAAAGCATTTTGTTTAATCTCATGAGTTTTATTATCAGCAGGGGTGTAGCACCCAATTTTACCACCATACAATTGTTGTTGTATATGTTTGTGTTTTTTAAAGCATGGTGTATGTTCAGTTGCAAGGTAAAGAGTCTGTGGATGTTTTCTTTTGTGTGTTTTTTTATTATTATAATTTTTGCCAATTTTCTCCTTTCCCAATGTGGTAGTCGCCAATTAACCCATCCTATTAGTGGTCTCCCCATCACTGTGCACTGTCCCTGACTCCTCCATTGTGTGTGATACAGTCACCGCCTCTTTTCGAACTACCGCTTGATACACCGTCCCTGAGTAACCAACGCGGTCGTAGGAAAGTGCAGGGTCTCCCGTTTCGAATGGACTAATCAGTTGACACCTGAGCCAACAGACATTGCAATGTGTGAGTGATAGGGAGAGTAAGAGCGCCATCTACCCACCCAGAGAGAGCACTGCCAATTTTGCTCTCTTGGGCCCCGGCTGTTGATGGCAAACAACATGACGGGGATTCGAATTCGTGATCATCTGGTCAAAGTGTCAGCGCCTTAGCCTGCTGATTCTTTTGTGTGTTCACTCACAAGTTAACATAACCTGTAGTCACCACATCCAGTGTTTCTCTCCATCAGTGAGTTCGGATTTTGCTCATCTAGTACTTTTCAGGACTGTTAAGTGAGGCACAAGCCAGTAAAGAGAGTATTTCTTGTTGCAAGTACATATTACTGCTCTTATGCTTACCTTATGCCCATAAAGAAAATTTCTCATATAGGAGAAAACATGTTATTATGTGTTATTTTGGCTATATCATATAGAAGCAAAACACGCTAAAGAGTCCTGAAACTGATTAAGATTGAAAATAATGAGTAGATTATATATTTTAGTGACAGTCCTGTTGTACTGATTTTGTTCTGTAATGTAAGTAAAATATCATCAAAAGTACTCTACTGACATCTACTTATCTACTTAAATCTAATCATATGTACCATTACAGAGACAACCTACTCAAGAAGTGTAACAATAGTGAATGCAGTTCATTAAAATGATGCACAAATAATGACAGTATTACACAATAAGCTATGTTAAGTCTTCATTACATTGCTGGCTCTAATATTTGATTGAAACTGTAAAACCTCTTCAGAAAGCCTTTTTCATTAAAAGCATAAAATTATAATCAAAGAACCTTTGTGTCTGACATTGTGTTTTAAAGGCATCAATGGTATGTTTCTACAGATTCAATAATCTGAATAATTGTACTTTCAGGCTTTTTTATGATACCATAGATATGAAGCGTTTCATTATTCATTACATCATTATTACAAAGGATTTAATATTCAGCAATACACAGTGCACCAGAGTATTGATGCAGGACCTCCACAGCATTGTGGGTTTTTTTTTTGTTGTTGTTGTTGTTGATTGAACGTCTCATTTCTCTCCTTTCTCATTTTCTAAGAAATTAATGACTAACTTTAGAGAAGCACATTGGAGAAAGATGATGTTTACTATTAAAATACTCAGTATTCTTACACTGTGGGAAGGCATAATTACTTGAGCTCTTTCTCCATCTGTCTTAGAGCAGAGCTCAATAAACAGATTGACAATGAAGAGAGAAAAACAAGCAAAGGCCAAGAGAGAGAGAGAGAGAGAGAGAGAGAGAGACAGAGACAGAGACAGAGACAGAGACAGAGAAAGAGAGACAGACAGAGAGAGAGAGAGAGAGAGAGAGAGAGAGAAAGACAGAGAGAGAGAGAGACAGAGAGAGACAGTAAGAGAGAGAGACAGAGAGAGACAGAGAGAGAGAGAGAGAGAGAGACAGAGAGAGACAGAGAGAGAGAGAGAGACAGAGAAAGAGAGACACAGAGAGAGAGAGAGAGAGAGAGAGAGAGAGAGAGAGAGACAGAGACAGAGAAAGAGAGACAGACAGAGAGAGACAGAGAGAGAGAGAGAGAGAGAGAGAGAGAGAGAGAGACCATTTCTTCATTTCCCTGCAGGTAGCGGTTGACACCCACACACTGGTATTTAAAACTCAAAACTTAAACAGTTAAAAACATGATGCTTGCTCGGTTGCCCCATGGGAAGAAAACTACCATCATTCTGCCCTGTTTTAACCTCAGCAAAGTAATGAAAAGGTAGTGTTCTTTTTATTTCAGTATTTGTACTCTGCAGATACATTTTTATTGTGTGTTTTGTGATTATTCTATATAAAATGCTCTGCTTTTTGAGATGCAGTGAGATGCTGGCTGAGATTCCACCTACTCCTACAGTTGTAATAAATACAATAGAACCTCAGTTTTCATCCTTAATCCATTCTAAAGTGCCTAATGGTTACCGAAACAAACAATAATTGAAGCAATATTTCCCATAAAAAAATTAGCTAAATCCAATTAATCCATTCCAGACACATTTTATATAGAATAACTGTAGTTTTACAAACAGAACACAATGATAAATAAATACAAAAGACTAATGAAATGGATAACTGAACATTTAACTTCACTCTTACATGTTTACGATTTGTTTTAGAGTGTGCTGGTGTTGTCCAGCTGGCAGTCTTTATTTTGTACACCTGTTCTCAGGGTTCTGGGATGCTCTTTGTTTTCCCACCTGTATTCCAGGTGGTGGCGCTGCACGCCGTTGGTTTAGTGTGTTGTTTTAGTTCCTCTTGAGCGTTATTATTTGAGTGCTTCTCTAGCCTTTTGTTTTTTTGTGAAGCCCTTTAGTTTCTGTCTCATCTGTACATTGTTAAGTCTGAGTTCGGTCCTGTGACATCTTCTTGGCATACGGAAATGTGTCCAGAGATGTCTGTTTCTGGTGCACTTTATAAACAAGCACAAAAAAACACTGAAAAAATAATACAAATGTTTCAGATGAATGTGCGGGGTGATGCTCAATCAATGAGAAATAACAGTAGAATATATGATGAATTTGTGGGTGGATGCTGTCAACACCGTCCAGGGCCTCGCCCGTCTCCCTGTCATTCATGTTTGAGTTCGTCCTCCATGTTTCTTCACTATGTCATTGTCCACACCCCCCTGTGATGTCACCTCATTGTTCAAGTCCACTTCCTCGTTTGTCACTAAGTACTTCCTATATAAGTGTCCTCTGTTAGTCTGTGTCTTTGTCATTCAGTCATTGTCAGTAGTTATCTGTATGTGTCAGTGCATTGTGTTCACTTGATCAGTTTTAGTCTGTATCTTCTTGTTAGTAATAAAACTCACGTTTGGATTTACTCTGGTGTCCTGTCTTCATCACCTTGACGGTACACCACCAGTGCCACAGAACAGATGCTTTGATTCAGTGAAATTTGTGGCAAGTCATGTGGGTATGCTGACGAAAACTGGGCGGATGAACAATAACTGGGACAAAATTTACCAGAAAAAAGACGACGACAACTGAACTGTATGATAACCAGCCAAATGATAACTGAGATTGTATTATACATACATACACTTATATGGCGCCTTTCTAGACACGCAAGGACGCTTTACAATTGACACACTTTATATACCCAGATTCCAGTGAGAGGCGGCAGCCAATCGCGCACAACGTACTCTCAACCGGAAGCAACCGTCCACCTGGAGGACTGCATCGAGCACTAGGGGGATCACCCAGGACAGAGTGCCAACCATATCTATGCAAACATACATACACACATTCATACATTGACACACACATCAGGGTAATTTTAGAGTATCCAATTCACCTGATCCCAATGTTATTGGACTGTGGGAGGAAACCAGAGTCCCCGGAGGAAACCCAAACAGACACGGGGAGAACATGGAAACTCCACTCAGATGTGGACTCGAACACAAGACCTCAGTGCTGAGAGGCGAACATGCTAACCACTAAGCCACCGTGCAGCCCATAATAATAAAAAGTCACATATTGACCTCAGACACATAAATTTAAATAAATCTCAAAAACACTGTTGGTGATTAAGCTGGGTGTGTGATTATTGGCTTGATTTTGTTGTCACAGTCATCACATGAAAATATCTTTGATCTTAAGTGAAGATGTAATGTACACTGCAGTGGCCGATTTAGTACCTCTGTAACCAAAGACAGCCAACTTTTGAGGTCTTGAGTTTGAGCTCAGAGTGCAGGTGAGTTATTCCATTTTAATCAGATTATACCAGTGATGTCTTTCAGTTTCAGATATATATGTCTCTCCCAATTCAGAGAGATAGGAGTCTGGTTTTGCATGGCTGGAAATAACTACCTGATGACGTTAACAAGATGGAGGGGGAGAAAACAGACTTGTTGTATAATGACTTTGCTACAAGCCATCAATGATAGGATGCCATATTGGATGAGGTGAACCACATGGAACAGCTACTAATACAGTAGTGACCATGGCCAAACAGGGAAAATGTGGGAGTTGCTGAATTGTGAATACAGAAACAGAATGTTTTCATATTACCTCAAGATCTTTTCACAGGATGAGCATACTATATTGTACCCAGCCAAGACATGCTCCAGACTCTCGTTTTTCATTTTTCAAAGTGTAGTTTCTTGAGATGCCAAGCTGGTTTCTGTTTACGCAACACATGCTCATGGATGACATATGCTGAACAGTCATTTTCTTTTTCTTTGCATACATGTATCGCTGACTCTGACAAAGAATTCTGCCCAGATTTTACTGCCATCATCTTGGACAGTCTTTCTTGTTACATGGTTTTAAATGTAAGCCTGACTATTTTTCAGCTAGGAAAAGCTAAACTTCATAGGATGCAAAGTGAGAAGTCTGTTGCAGTATATTTTACACTTTGAACATTATCCTGCCAATAATGAATCAAACATTTAGAGATGCAATTAGCAGTTTGAGCTCTGTGACTGAATCATAATGCCAAGCATGTGCAGCTTCCTTGTGAATTGGCCATTAATTACTTTGGCCATTTGCTACAGATCAGTAACTGAATGTCAAGGGCCTCCCGCTGTGCAGTTTTTTTTTTTTTTAATGAGTATTACACTTCATGCATATGAGTAATTTATCATAATTTATCACAAGTCATGTAATATAGAGATGAGGGTAATTTTAACACTAATAATTTGATAATGAACCCTTCTACTCCACATAGAATAGCAAAGCCAGTAGTGCTAGTCTAACTAGATATTTCCTCCTGAATCCCCTTTTCCTTTGGTTTTCAATCACATTCTTGAGTCAGAAAGACCCTGAGATGTTATCTAGGGCTGTTTAAAGAGACGGGCACTTTCCTCTGTCTCCCCCAGCTCTTATCTTTCTTTGACTCTGTCCCCATTTTTTATTGGATTGGAGACTAAACCAGCATCTGCCTGACTCAATACAGGAAACCTTAGTCTACGTCTGTATTATTATGGTGGACATTGCTTACTCAGGATTACAAAGTCTTCAGCAAAGTCTGAACAGTGTTGTGTCTGAGGCTGTGGAAGTGCTATTCACAGTTAGAATGTGTGTGTGTGAGATCAGGATGAGGGAGGTGTCCACCATCATTTGGCGAAAGGTGAGCAGTCCCATCAAAGCCACTAACCTTCTCACATATTCAAATGAATAAATAAGGTTCCCCTGAGGGATGCAACCATGATGAGACTTTTTGTCAGCACAGCTGTGATTCCCGGTGACTGGGATTAAAGAGTAGACATTGTTCCCTCTGGGTGGGATGTATGACCCATCTTCTCCCCCTGTCACTCATTGTGAAGCTACACAGTAAATCTGCCAGTGTTAAATCAACACTATTAGAGTTAAATTAACACTGAGAGTGTTACATTTTGACACCTTCAGTGTTAATTTAACTCTAATAGTGTTGATTTAACACTGGCAGATTTACTGTGTAGGTAACACGGATTCTCCTCCAAATGTATTCAGCTGTCCGATGAAGCTGCTTCACTGGCAGTTTGAAAAGATGTGGTGACTGGCTTCACACATCTCAGAGAAAGTATGATAGCCTTGAGCCTTTAAGTTAGGAGGAGACCTAGTGTGTGTAATGCAAGAACATACATTTAAAAAAGAAATAAATAAGACATGTGCTATTTGTCTGTAATGAAATCTCTTCACCCAATGTCTGAATACTATTTTGATTGGTTTAAACTTTCACCTCCACTGCTTTTACAAGAAATGAATGGTTGTCTATATAGCCTACAATTCCCTGTGCAACATCTGATGATAACACAATATTATACGGCCAGTTAGCAGCAAAAATAGTTAGCAACAATGATTTTCAATCTATAGTGTTTGCTAAGTAGACACTAGAAATGCGTGTCTAGATCAATGCTATACGAGACCACATAGTAAATCTGCCAGTGTTAAATCAACACTGTTAGAGTTAAAATAACACTGGGAGTGTTACATTTTGACACCCTCAGTGTTAATTTAACTCTAATAGTGTTGATTTAACACCGACATATTTACTGTGCAGGAAAACAGGTTAGGGTTGATTCTTCGTATTTTTACATAACATCTTTTCAGCCATTATCCTTGGATGCTTGAGAGTTAGCTACAAATGTAAGTACATAAAAGTGTAGTTCCAATGTTCTGTATGCAAACACATTCATATTTGATGTTTCAGATATACATTTATTGCATAAAAGCTTCTAGGAACTAAAAACCAAAAGTCAATCTTTGAAATGGTCAGGTCAAGCTTCAGGTCAGTTTTATTTCTTACACTGAATAATAAACATTGAAGAAGTTATATTATTCTGTGTTAATCAATACATAGTTCACTAGGTTCACATGTGCAGGTAAAGTTATGTTACTGTTCTATCTAATGCCTTTGGACCCGTGGGTCTGATGGGGCTGTGGGGCTGATTTTCTTTGAAAGGTCATGAGAATTTTGTTAGGATACAAAGTGCAGTGGAGAGTATAAAATAGCTGGAGATTTTAGATTAAACGTTGCTTTCTGTACCTAGAGAAAAAAAGCCTGTGTCAAGGTTTGTTCTTCCAGCTGGACATTGATCCAAATCAAATCCACATAAAATGGTTCAGTGACTACAGAATTAGTGTAGGTCAGTAGCTACCCTTGTCCAGTTTCTTAAACTACATTGAAAAACCATGGGGTAAGCTTGAGAATGGCTTAAAATTTGGAATAAATTGATTTTTTGAGATTTTCTACCGAAGAATGGTCTGCAATCCCATCTCATTTAGCATTATAAGAGTGTGGCTATCATTATATTAATAAAAAAAACAAACAAACAAACAAAACACAAAAAAATCTATAGTGCCAATAACACCATAGTGACATGTCTTAGAGGATTTTTTCTTCAAATAATTTTTCCTAATTGAAAGATTTCTCAAAATTATATTATTTAATCTTATTTGACACATTTTTCATTGTTATCTTGATTGAAACAGTCAAGTCACTGATGGAGAAAGGACGAGAAGCTCAGGCTAATAAGCTTTTGTGAAGACAGTTACTGTTCATGTGGTTTTGATCTGCTATGCTATATAAAATTCCCACAACATTTGTCATAGCTCCTTACAGTACAGTTCTGATCTGCTGTGTAACACTGCTTGAAAACTCAGAGAATGTCAGAAGAAATTCTGGAGCTTATAACACTGACATACATTCAGACATTACAGAAGCGAGTTTAAGGATTTAAAGATCTCTGATGTTGTTGTTTTTGTGTAGTTAACAGGTTATATAATTGGTCTGTATTAGAAGCATTTTGAGCTGATATGTTTGTACTACATCAAAGTGTGTTGCAATGAAGGATAACAGTACATTTTCAATTTCTATTAATTTTTATAAAATTTCATGCTGGACATTTTTGAATTTGAGAGATATCTCACAGTGAGTAAATAAAATAATTGACAATACTTCAGTAATAGGAATAGTTGTCTGTTGCAAGCATTGATGTCCTATACACTTACAGTAATTTTTACATAGCTTTTTTATTAGAAACATTTAAAATATCTAGTATTCACAGAGAAGGAAATATTTCACAACTCACACTCACATGTAATAAATGATATACAGTGATAAATTATCATTATACTGTAGTTGATATATTTGCACTTTATGTTATGAGTGAATCTTGTTTAAGATGGCATAAATTAATTTAGTAGCGTTAATTAATAAGGTGTGTGCTTTGAAATTGAAAAATGAATACTCATGTATAATCTAGTATATTTACAATAAATGTTCATGAGTTTGAAGTGCAGAAAAACTGCCATCATGTATCACACATGAAAATAGCAAAATTGCAGAATCTAAGTACTGAAATATCTGCCAGTATTTCAAGTAAGGCAAATTAGTACAGTGCAGGGCCAAATGACCTTAACTCACTAATGCTCCTCACAAAGGACAGGAATTAGCTCAAGTAACTTGTGTGCATCAATGAAAGGGAGGAAACCAGTTCAGTCAGTGAATGTAAGCTTTAAGTTTCAATGTTGACAGTAAATCTATGAAATGCAGAGTAAAGAATATTCAACTTAAATGTATTACAGACTCCAATTATCTGCATTACACAGTTCCCATAAGTAGTGTAAACTTAGTGTGGTAAAGTGAATTTACACCACTGTTAAATTGGATGCAGTATAACACTGAACATCTCATATGGCTCAAGGAGAAAGGATTAAAGCCATTATATATATTATACCCCAACCTTTATTGCCAGTAAAAAATTTATATATAATTTTTAAAATGTACATTTTAATGCTGTTTGTATATATTTTCTTGTTAAGTCTCAAAATTAGTTTTTGGTCTCTGTTTGATGTAATTTTACTCACCCAGCTCTATGAGACCATTTAAAACTTATATTTTCTTATTTAACATGTATTTTCTTAAAATTACACTTAAAAATCTTCAAAATAAATATTTAGACCATAAATACTTGTTAAGCATTAAGCAGCTGCCATCAGAGTAAACCCACAGGGCCTGTATCAAGGCAATGGTGACTAGGCTAGCTTACACCATTGATGGATCTCTTATATTGCTAGATATTTGCAGTTCTACCCCCTCAACTCATAGGTGATGTATTAATAATATTCTTCAGCCACTAGCTTACATAAGAGCATCACCTTGGTTGAGACATTGCAATAGCAAGTTGACAAGCAAATACATTTAGTCTATAAGATCCTAGTGATGCCACTGGCTGCTATGTTGGGTAAAAGCACATTCCACTCTGTTCCTCAGATCCAGCTGAATGCACTGCCTCTGACATTTCTGTCACACATTCTCTGACCATTCTGCTACTTTCCTTTTATCTCTGCACCACTTTAGTGCTTCAAGTCATCTGTACCCACCAATAAATGCAGCCAAACACAAACATATGAAATTTCAAACTGTATGAGAGCAAGTAAACACTCAGAGAGCCATTGTTGTTAACTCAGAAGTGAAAAGAGTGGCACAAGGATGTATGTTTTCAGTCTGTTTGTTGGCCTATTTGTTCAGCTGTAGATATATAGATTTGTCACTATTGATATTGCTTGCACAGTGGAACCAATGTGTTCATTTTTAATATAACGGACACAATGTAGTTCTGTAATGTTTGCACAGAAGGAGATTCCATATAAATTCAGAAAATTTTCTGTTACTTTTTATTTATGTCATCATAAAGCACATACAGTGGAACTTTGTTTTTAGTCATTAATCCAGTGTAAAATGCCTTTATAACCAAAAACAAATGATAACTGAAGTAATATATCCAATTAATCTATTCCAGACACTCCAAAATATGAACAAAAATAAATTTTATATAGAATAACTATAGTTTTACACACAGAACACAATGATAAATAAATACAAAAGACTAATGAAATGGATAACTGAATATTTAACATCACTCTTACAGGTTTACACTCTGTTTTAGAGCGTGCCAGTATGGCATACCAGTTCTCAGGGTTCTTGGCCATTATTTGTTTTTGCACCCATTTTCAGGCAGCAGTGCTGAGTGCTGATGTGTTTTAGTTTGTTTTGAGAAACAACGAGAGACAAAACCAGAGACAGAACGAGAAGCAAAGTCAGAATGAACGACTAACGCATGGGTGAGTGATGAAAGCGTGGGTGAAATCTTTGTTTTTGGGACATTAGCGACAAGTCACATGGGCACATTGATGAAAACCGGGCAGATGAATGATAACTGGAACTAAATTTCCTCAAAAAAAGTTGACAATAACCAAATTGTACAATAACCAGGGCAAACGATAACCAAGGTTCCACTGTACTATGTCATGTAAATAAAATTTTATTTATATTCACTGATATTTGCTGTTCTACTTTAGTTAAAATAAATTGGTCAGTATATGACTAATTACAATATATGTACTAATCACATTTATTTTCATGCTTTTAGGATATAAAAGTTTAGGAATGAGGTTAATTGGGTTTGAACTTACCAGATTTTTGTACTGACATAAAATTTGACAGAATTTTTACAAAACATAGGTGCATAGGAAAAAATTTAAAGGAGATCTCATTCAGGAGATTATCTCAGTTTCTCCTAGATAAAGGCACAAATGAGACTTGTTGCACTGATATTTCTCATAAAGAGGAAAAGAGAGATCTCATTCAAGTCTCACTTGTGTGTAAAACATGTTTACTAAAAACTTTTAATTTGAACTCTATTTCTTATCTAGCACTAGGAGTTTTTTCAAATTTATTGTTGTGAATAACTAGTATAATGTTTATCTAGGTCAGAAGTAATTCTCCTTTTTGTCTCATGTTATTTCTCCTTAGCATTCTGCTGCACCATCACAGAGCAACATTTGAGAAAGTTTTCCTCTAAGGGTGCTCGAAGTAAAGGTAACATTTGTAGCAGAGACGTGTAGGTTACTTGAATAAAAATTATTTTTCTGGCTGAAATATTCCCTCAGTCCCTTCCAGCTCCATAAGGCTGAACATAAGGAGAATTAAGAGGAGTGCAGATGAGAAAATAGTCCTACACGTACCCTCCTGTTAGCTCCATCAGCCTGTCTGAACACTAATCAGGACATTCACACAGGAGCACTTCCAAAACCAGACTGTAAGAAAAGTGAAGGAATAAATAAGCATTAGCTTTTGAACTCAATCTTCAGCTTTTCTACCTCAAAGGAAAGAGAAGGATAAAATGTAATTATCTAGAAAAGCCCTACCTGCAAAACTAAACATCAAACAGTCCATCTGGCTTCTTCCTCCACAAAGAATATAAACCTGGCTTGTGGAACGATCACACATTCAATCAGTTTATCTAAAGCAACATATACTCCTTCCCCAGAGCCTGTTTTTACAGAGAAAAAGATGATAGGGGTGTTCTTTCAGAGTTGTTGTGTAAGCTTTTTTGTGCCCTGGAATTAAATATTAAATGGACTCACTTCACGTTCAGACATGGACAATTGCTGAGTTTCGTGATGACGTCTACAGAAAACCAAAAACTTTTCAAATTTAAACACTAGTATGTCAAAGTCACCTAAGTTCACTCAGGTTTCTAAGATAAATTGTCAAAATTGGTAGAGTGAATACTTGGACTGTATTAAATGATGTTTTGCTGTTCATCATAGCCCACAATTTTCAGATTTTACTTTAATCACCAACTGACTGCAAGATTTTTTGTATGCACAACTGGTTTGCTTTTGTACAAACCCCATTTCCAGAAAAGAGCATTTGTAAAACTGCAATAAAAACTAAAATCTGGAATTTGTAGATTTTTTTAATTTACTGAACAGACAAAAGGACAAATAAAAGTTTTTCAGTGGTTTCAATTATAAACTTAATGCTGTTAAATCACATTTAGATATTGCCTGCAACACAAAAGTTGGGACAGAGGCAGAAAAAGACTGAAAACTACAAGTAACACTTATAGAAATGTTCCACAATTAGCAGTTTAACTGATAACAGTTGAGTTCATCAAGACTGAGTATAGAAGGAGCATTTACCAAAGGTTCTGTTCAAAGAAAATGTCTATGTGGGCAAGACTGCAAAGAATTTAGATTTTTCACCATAAACCTAAACATAAAGTCCTTAATATCTTGAAAAGATTCAGGTAATCTGAAGAAATGTTGGTGATAAAAGACCAAGGGAAGAAACGTAGTGTAATCTGCATAACCATCTTGCCATCAGGTGGTTTGAGAGACTGTCATGCTACCATGATGAAATTTAGCCACATGGGCTGCAGGAGTACTTTGGAAAATAACTCTCACTTAACACAGTTTGCTGCTACCTCAAGAAATGCAACCTGAAACATTTATTGTGCAAAGAAGACTATTAATTTTGTGCAGAAATGCTGGCAAGTTCTCTGGGCTGAAGTCATCTGAGATGGGCCAAAAGACAGTAAAAACGTTTTCTGAGGTCAGACGAGTCAAAAATTCTGCTTGTTTTTGGGAAAATGGAAATTGAATTCTAGGTGCCAAAGATGAAAAAGACCATCCAGACTGTTACCAATGAAAATAACAAAAAACAGTATCTGTGATGGCATGGGGGTGTATCAGTGAAAAAGAGCTGCATATATGTGAAGATACCATTGATGCAGAGGTTTATATGGGTATTTTGAAGAGACATATGCTGTCACCAAGATGATATTTTCCCAGGAACTCAGCAGGATGATGCCAATTTCTTTTTTCACTCTAAATGGTTTCTCCATTGAAGTTCTGCCTTTCATTGATTTGTTGTTGCATAACAGATGAAGACATTGCAGTGAGGTAAAACTGACCACGGCTATAGCTAATTTAAGCTAAATTATTTGACTAACCCAACATGACATTATTATGTTTGTAGTCATGCAAAAAATTGTGGAAGAAAAGCTTCCCAGAGGTAAAAAAAGAAATTATGCCTTCTTAACATCACATAACATAACGTTAGTTCCTTAGACAAGAATGACATCAAATGGAAACAGAAAGGAGACTTCAGCTCAGAAAAAAATCTAAAACTTTTAGGCCAGTAGTATGTACACAGTGTGGCCCTCAGTACAGTAAACCAGTCTGAGAAAGGTTTGAACAGAGCTGCATCCATGTAGAAATGCTACTAGAATTATTTCTCTTATTTCTGTGCATTTGACCCTGCATGACCCTGTCATTAGTGCTTGTTACTGTTTGTTTATAATACTTAAATGAACTGCTTAGTTAAAACATGCAGCTGATCAGAATCATCAGAAGCTGCTTTATGTGGACAGCACATCTTCATCTGTGAATGTGTTGGCTATTTCAGTGCTGCAGGAGCCTGGGGGCATGATTACTGCAGCTGCAGGTGTCAAGTACTCACAGCAAGACATGCTGCTGCTGCCACCAGCACCGCTGACTGATGACCACAGCAACATGTCACACAGCATATTTACAGTGGCATTATTCAGCCAGTGCTGTCCAGCCTCATCAAACCCCTGAGCAGCAGGGGATGGCATCTGCTGCTCTATTTAATCAGAGTTACATTTAACAGTCCCATCATTTTCTATTAGTATTGCATCTTTAATCTATTATAAAATAGTTTACAAAGCTATTAAAACATATTAAAACACTAAACCCATATCAGAAAAAGTTGGGACAATTGAGAAAAAAATCTTTTTTTTTTTTACATTTACTTTGACTTTTATTTAATTGCAGACCAGTTTGAAGCCACAATATTTAATGTTTTGTCTGCTCAAATTATTGAATAATATACACCCAACACATTCCAAAAAAAGTTGGGACGTTAAAGCATTCACAACTATGTAATGTTTCCATTGCTTTTCACAACAGTTAAAATACATTTTGCCACTAAGAATATCAAGAAGTGAAATGAAGGTATTATTTTCTACCATTCTTACTGCAAGCATGTCTTAAAGTGCAACTGTACAAGGTTGTCGTTGCATTTCTCAAAATTCAAAATGCATCCATTCCTGCATTTCAGTACAAATGTGATTTCAAACAAGTGGTGTCAACAGGTGATTCTAATCATGATTTGCTACAAAAGTAATATCCATGGAAATCTTGAGGAGCAAAGATGGGCAGAGGACAGTGCGTAACTGCAGAAGATCATTAAATGAAGGAGTCTGGAGGAATGTTAGTGTGTAAAGGAGAAGGGCACAAGCAAAAGCTGCACACTCATGATTTCCAATACCTCAGATGACCCATCAAGAACCATCATTCCTCAATATTTGATGTAACCACATGGGCAAGGGATTACTTTGGCAATGAAATATGTTTCAGTCTGTGTTCACAATACATAAGAGATCATTTTTTACAACATAACTAACATTGGCTACCTATGTGACATTGGGCAAATACAAATACTGGTACTGTAGCTCTGCCAAAGTTACTGACTTTTTTTGGATAGCACCATTAAGCTACCATACTGTGCATGAGGATCCAGCCCAGTAACAGTAGAACAAATGTAGCACAAAAAGAGAGAATCACAGGAGATTCAGGGTTGCCAGGTACTGAAAAATTTACTGCATATAATGATGGGAAAAGTTCCTCTCCTCCCCTCGTACACTTGTCACCATCAAACACAGAGTAGTCCACTTTCTCAGCTGTTCACTGCCTATTATGAGCTCCTGTTCAATGCCTGATTTATACGTTCACAACACTATCTACTGATTATAAATTGTCTCTCTATAGGAGTATTTTGTCACAGGAAAGTAACCCTTAAAAAATTATTTTAATTTTTAGAGAGTTTTTTTAAAAGATAGCCCTAATTAACTGTGAACAAGACAACTCTGAAGTGACTTCTGTCTGAGAACATACATGTTTTCTGTTTATGTCAGACTTCATCATTTATTGGCTTTAGAGAGTAAAAATATCATTCGGTGTTTAAATATTTTGTTTTATGAACACTTTATGTAAGATGTAAATGTTTGTACTGCAACCGAAATTGTGTGTCACTACTTTAAAATGAACTACATTTAACATTAAGGTTTAGACTGGCTGTGGTAACACCCTCTACTGTTCTGAGAACTTAACACTACATGTTGGATAATTGCTGCAAGAATTTCATTGTATTCATCCACAAGCACAATAATAATGTCAGGTACTGGTGTTGGATGATTAGTTCTGGATCACAAATGCACCTCTAGTTCATCCAAGGTATTGGATGGAGCTCCATTACTTCAGAGAACAGATCCTCTTGTTCACTGGGGGATTTATTCCTCCCTACATGACATAATGAGCTGAGGCTTATGTGTGGCTGCTCCAGAGTGTCCATGTTATTGGTCATTTATTTTGATATATGATGATGATGATGATGATGATGATGATGATGATGATGATGATTAATAAATTAGGAATGTCTTTATTGACACACTACAAAGAATGGTAAAACCTCATAAAGCAACAGTAAATACAAAAGTAGAGGTTTCCAGTTGTTGTTAAGTGTTTTTTCAAGGCTCTGGGCCCAGTTTCCCAAAAGCTTGCTAAGAGTAGAGAGTGTGTGTAATGTTTGCTCTATCATTAATCAATGATGTCTCTGCTAAGATGCTTTTAGAAAACCCAGCCCTGATTGTCTAGTGCCCTTAATAGTGTCTCTAACACCACTAATGCCTGACCTTCCTCCATCCTGCTGTCACACTCATGTATTTGCTTTATCTGCTCCAAATATTTAGCAGTGCAGACAGGCTGGAATCTGAACCTTTAAGTGTCCTTGGTGTCTCACTTGTCCTACACAGTTCTTGAACCATCAGTCTTGGCGTCAATTTTTGCAAGAATGCAGCCATAATGTTGAGGTATTTAGAGCTTTTGTGAAATCCATCCAGATTTTCATTCATCCATCCATTCAGCCATTACCATGCTATGTGCACTCAATGTTCCTTATTGGGACTGTTCCTGTCTGGAGGAGAGAGAGAGAGAGAGAGAGAGAGAGAGAGAGAGAGAGAGAGAGAGAGAGAGAGAGAGTAGTACTGATGTAGTGCTGAAAAGGATGGCGATATTTGAATACAAATTTACTTCAACATGGTGTGTTACAGTATATTTTCTCTTCTAGTGCAGAGCAGTGAGTTGGTGGCCTTGAACTGGAGGGCAAATGTTTTTTTGCAGTCCTTTTTTATTTATTTATTTTTTTTTACAAAATATGAATAGTTTTTACTACATAATTAGTAAAAAACTGTTTCTAAAATCTGTTAACTGTTATTCTATCTGTACTACTTGTTCTACCTATTATATCTGCCCTACCTGTATTACCTGTTCTACTTGTCCTCCCTGTTCTACCTGTCCTATTTATCCCACCTGTACTACCTGCTCTAGTTGTCCTACCTGTTCTATCTGCCCTACCTGTATTTCCTGTTCTATTTGTACTACCTGTTCTATCTGCCCTACCTGTATTTCCTGTTCTATTTGTACTACATGTTCTATCTGCCCTACCTGTATTTCCTGTTCTATTTGTACTACATGTTCTATCTGCCCTACCTGTATTTCCTGTTCTATTTGTACTACCTGTTCTATCTGCCCTACCTGTATTTCCTGTTCTATTTGTACTACCTGTTCTATCTGCCCTACCTGTATTACCTGTTCTATTTGTCCTACCTCTACTACCTGTTCTTCCTATTCTATCTTTAACATACTGAAAACTTTAAGGCTCTCAACAGGCTAAATAGTGCAGAAAGTCAAATAAATCTCACAACGCTGCCTAAATCAAATAATGTCAATTAAAAAAGGGAACTTTTTTTTTTTATATAAAGAGGAGCATCTCAGCTTTTTCAGTCATGAGTCTGTTCCTGTGTTCATCCACAGTGTTGAATAAGCGATCACTCTCCACACTTGTGCAGGGTACAGACAGGCTCAAAAACTCACCACACTCCGCCCAGTGTTTGTTCTTTAAAGGTCGTATTAAATTAGCTGTGTTGAAGCATTTTAATGCGCTTCAAACCAGTTCTACCCATCCTCCATCTTCTGTCTGTCCTACCTGTACTACCTGTCCTACTTGTTCTATCTCTCCTACCCCTTGGGAACACCTAAACAAAGTGTTTTCACAGCAGATGCTCAATGTAAAGGAAAATTGTTGTAAATGTGTGAATATATTATATCTTAATATAACTAACATAAATATCATGTAAATGAAGAAAAGTGAGCTTTTACTGAAAATATTAATATCACAAATATATAATTGTCACATAGGTATGCTGTGTTCTGTGTTTTTTTTTTCTCTCTTCAATTGTAAACTTATTTATTTGCTGTGGATCAACTACTCCACCTAGTGGTGGGAGTTTTAGTTCAACTGTTCACATGTTTTGAACCCCAGTAACATCAGCAAATTGAAAAAAAGACAAATTAAGCAAAAAAGACATGCTAGTTTGAAGGACTAATCAGTCTAATAGAAATATCCAGGACATTCATTTTACCCATTTTAGGGCCGTTGTAATGTACATGCATTAAAACAGAGAGGTCAGTCCCTTTATTTTTGCTGTAGACTGAAAACATTTGGATTGGCATTAAAAGATGAATATGAGACAAAAGATCAATATTTCAACTTTTGTTTCCAGATGTTTAGATCTGGATCTTATACACATTTCAAAAAACAGCACTGTTTGATTGAACCCACTGTTCCAGTACTTTTGGAGGAGAGTGTAGCTGTTGTATGTTCACCTCAGAATTTATGATTCTTGATATTGAAGTTTTTGTTAAGTCACTTTTTTTGGGAGTTCAGTAAAAAAAGACCGGATAGTTGTGTTTAGACTGTATTAATATACCATTGAAGTCACTGAGATAAAAATATACCTGCTCTTTCTCTCATCACCATCACTTTAAGTGAAACTGGGAAGAAGAAAAAAGTTTAATAAAATCGAAAGACCTGATCGCCATGGAAACAAGAAGTCCAGTTAAGCAGAAGCAGTGGGGTTTGAGGTGTGATTCATGTGACCTGCATTTATACTTTTATTCATACACCTCCTGCCATGCCAGAGCAGTGGTGGGAGCTGCTGAAGCAGGGCTGGAGTTCAGGACATGATGCTGTTTTGTTGGGAACACATCATTTAAACTTGTTAATTAAGTGATGAGTTAAAAATGTTTGAACAAGATCATCAACAAACTGTGCTGGACGTCCACCCGGCAGGACCTGAGTTTGTCACCTCTGTACTAAAGGCTGCTGGTCAAGGTTAATGTCACAAAAATGTTATATTTTGATGGGCAAAACCCAAAACACTCCTCACTAATCTACAGTACACTATTCAAGATTATAATAAAGATAGTTTGTCCCTCAGGATACAGACCAAACAAACAACCTCTTAGGCTGTGTTCAGACTGCAGGAAAAAGGGATGTTTTTCTAATCAGATCTGCTGAGATGACTGTTCACACTGTTATTAGTAAGTGATCAGATTTGTCTGTCTACATATCACAAGTCTGTCTGTTTGGGCTTCTGTGGTAACAGTGCAGGCGTTAGTACTTACAGACACTCTGGTGATGTGGCTGCAGAGTTGCGAGGTTCACAGTTTATCCACAAAATTGCGGATTTTATGTTAATGCACTCGTGAGTAAAACTTCAGAGGTGGTTTGGTGTTGGTTTTTGGGCTACTTTAAAATGTACTGTAACACCAAAATCTCGTATAATCACACAGTAGAAAAACAGTTGTGTTTGAGATGCCTTAGGTAAACTTTCTAATATTAAAAGATCCCAGTGGAGAAATGTGAAAATATAGTTTAGAGTAAGACTAAAGATTTAAGAATAATAAAAAAAACAATTATAACATCCTCAAATGTCTGTGGTTACACTCTTTATATTCTAGGTTACTTTTAAGTTTGTGTAGGGTGACCTTCTGTCAGACAGTGGGCTGGAGAGTTTTTAGGGACCTGGCAACCTAGGATGCGCTTCTTGGACTCTGGATTTCAGTGATGTGAAAGGCACATCAAAATCCGATTTGAGTGGCCAGACGAATCTGTATAAATCTGATTGTAATTCATAGGCGTCGTGGTAATTGTGAAAGGGACGTGTCCCTGTCACATTTGAAAAATATTCATAACTTTCATTTCATTTCATTCAGAATGCAGGAAATTACATCTCCTTCATTCAAAATTGTCAGGGGGAAGAAACTCCACACTCTTAGCTCTTTTACTCTGCGTATTCTGTGACACAAGGTTTTGTTTTTTGAAGCTCACAGTAAGTGTTCTAAAACACTTTGAATAGTTTCCAGCTGAACATAAGTTTGATAGTTTGAGCGTAAACTGTCACTATATGACTGAGTTTACTCGCTATTAAAATTTACGCACTTACACCAAATCACATAATCAGTGGTCAAAATTACTGAAACTCTTGATTTATAACTCAAAACAGATTAATATTTATTATTTTTCACATATCCATCCATCCACTTTTACACCCGTTTAATCCTTATCAGGGTTGCAGTTAGTCCCCTACCCCCTCACTGGGCGAAGGGCAGGGCATTACACTATTCAACTAAGCCCATCGATGGGTGCACACATATACATACACACACCCATACGGACAATTTAGAGTACCCAATTCACCTGACCTCTATGTTTTTGGATTGTGGGAGGAAACTGGAGACCCTGGAGGAAACCCACGCAGACACGGGGAGAACATGGAAACTCCACTCAGATGTGGACTCGAACCCAAGACCTCAGCGCTGAGAGGTGAACGTGCAAACCACTAAGCCACCGTGTTGCCTCTTTTCACATATCCAATATGTATTTACAGGATAACATGCACAATATTTAATTCAGAGTGATGTGACTGACATTATTTAACACTCAATGCTAGGCTAATCTAGCTCACATTTGCTGAAAGGTGTTTTATTGCTATTTTAAACAGTTTTGCCAAACTTAACTAGTTAGCTATGCAAGTTAACTACGTAGCTAACCTAGCAATAACTACCTCAAAAGACTCCGCTAACTAGCTACATTAGATATAAAAATGAGCCACTTACCAAAAAAACTACAGAAAACTTCCTCCTGAGTGTGTGTTAGTACAGCTTATAGCTGAATAAGACATCACTTCTCCTCAGAAAAGTCAAAGTGAAGATTAAATCTCATTAACAGAGTCACAGACGTTTATTGATGTTTATTGTAAAGAAAAACTCAAGGGAGGGCATGTCCAAAGTCTGGTCTCTGGGCCATTTGTGGCCCTTTACCATCTTTGTTACGGCCTGTGGGGTCTTTTATAAATAAAATGAAAGTTGGCCCCCTTTTAAGCAGGTTGTAGAAAACATCTAAAATCTAAATCTAAAATGCTCCACATCTCCTTCCTCCTAACAATAAACATTAACGACGTTACACCTACATTACTGTTCGTGAGCTTTTGAGTAAAAATAAACATAGACAGAAAAATAGACAGAATGCAGAAGATTTCAGGCAGGTTGGGAAAATTAATATTTGTTCACTGAGTTCAGAGGGAAGTGTGTCTATTTAATTTGTCAGGAAACAAATTAGATAAACAAATCCTCGAGAGGAGCTGGACTCTTCATTTCTCTGGAGTTGCCCATTGTGAACGGCGGCGGGCTGGTGTGGGTGTGCTTATAGCTCCCCAGCTTAGCCGCTATGTGCTGGAGTTTACCGCAGTGAACGAGAGGGTTGCCTGTCTTCGCCTTCGGGTTGGGGACAGGGCTTTGGCTGTTGTTTGTGCCTATGGACCACACGGC
>BRDA01023117.1:2406-25858 GCA_036984385.1 Crenuchus spilurus
CTATATCTATCTATCTATCTATCTATCTATCTATCTATCTATCTATCTATCTATCTATCTATCTATCTATCTATCACTCTCTGCCTGTCTAAGTTTAGCTATCAAGGTCTAGTTATCTATCCATCCATCCTTCCTCTCTCACTCTCTCTTTCTCTCTCATCATTGGTTAAATAATAAGCCATCTATCTCTTTTACTTTTTTAAATCATCCACTCTTCAGTTCACAGTTTGTATATAGTTCGAATTTACAGATATTTTGCACCTGAAATGTCCAAAATACAGCTTATTTTAAAAAAGTAAAGGCCAAAAATGCTGCGAGGCTTGATGGGGGGTATTTGAGCGTGGTCTCCTGCCTGGCCTGTGGATGCTCTTATATGTAACAGATCTTGCTGAGCTGTGAACTGAGAGCTGTTTTTGTCAAGATCAGCAATGCGCAGTATTCAGAAACATCTATAGGGAATGCACGGCAGCGCGAGCTACTGCATACGCATATGGGAGGCGTGTGTGTGTGTGTGTGCACTGGGGTGGGTGAAGTTAAGTGCCTTATCAGGGACATACTTAAGGTGAGCCAGGACACAGATGCTGGGTCAGGTAAAGCGCACACATGGGTACACGTGGACACAAACATAGACAGAATGCAGCAAAAGTGACTTGCCCCAAAGCCCCAGTTGCATGACATTACATGTGCATTGCAGTACAGTGTGTTCTGAGACACTGGGACTATTTCCATGCCTGCTGCTATCCTGCTGTCCAAGCAAAACTACAGGCCTTCAGTTCTGTCAGTGTTGTTGTATATGACATGGCTGTATAATACCCGGTTAAGGGTTGGCGATATTAAAGTTATTCATCATAATTAAAGAAATAGCTCACCCGCTATTTAATCATATAACATCATATGTTATAATTCTCCACTTAGATGTAGTTAAGACATGTCTGGAGTCCAAATTTGGCTTTAGTTTAGAACTGGACCGGAGTGTTAATGAGAAATAGTCACCTAAA
Organism: Crenuchus spilurus; assembly: GCA_036984385.1. Taxonomy (NCBI): domain Eukaryota; kingdom Metazoa; phylum Chordata; class Actinopteri; order Characiformes; family Crenuchidae; genus Crenuchus; species Crenuchus spilurus. The sequence goes on from BRDA01023117.1 coordinate 3,405, forward strand.
TAAGCCCTGTTGTTTCCAGCACCATCATCAAAATGTTCCTGAACCCACTCAACGTGAATCCGGATCTTAATGAAGGTCTCAAAGACTAGTCGATGTGGTTTAGGACACAGAACGTCCCTTCATATCCCTCATGATCATCATCACTTAAGCTGATTCTAGATCATGGTCATGCTGTGCCCTAAAACACACTGACTAGTCTATTGATGCCCCACTTAAGACCTTATTTAAGTCCTGGATGCAGTTTGAGAGACATACTGGTGATACATTTAAGCAGAAACAACTGGGAAATCTTGGTGACTATTGACATCCAGTGGTTATTACCAATGTCAGCCGTGTAGCTCCGGTTCTCAAGTAAAGGCGCAAAATTTCATTTAACTGAAAGAACGAATACATTATTAATAAGTCTAGAATGTCAATGTGTCAATGATCAAAAGTAGGCATATAGGGTGCACCCAATTAGAGTAAATTGGGCAAAGAGGAGGCGGAGTTTAGGTTGTGCATAAACTCATTTTTAAACCATTTAACATCCTCACCAAGGACATGGGTAGGGGTTTTTCCAACATTCAATCCAGTTTATTTCTTGTGGTGTGCAGTACAATAAAGCAGGACCTCTACCGATTGGTAGAGATGGTACAATCAGATTTAATACCTTCTTCAGTAAGATATAGTGACTCAAATATGCTCTACCAAAATGCTGTGCAGAACATTAAAGGTGTAAACATATATCACAGCAAAAATAAAAAATCTCAAATTAGGGAATTTTATGCAAATAAGCCAAACTTTATTTCACTTTCAAAAAACAGCCTTTTTAACACACGTCTAAATGAAACATTTAATCTGTCCCTGTCCACTTAAGCCTGGTCCCTGTTTTGTCTCCACATACTCTTTGTTTGTTTACTTTGTCCACGTGTCATGAAATGTCTCCGCCCTAGTTGTGTCATCTTTGGCCACACCTGTCTTGTCTTATTGCACAGCCCTGGCCCCTCATTCCGGTTTTGATTATGTTTGCTATATAGGTTCCCTCATGTCTCACAGTCTTTGTCCGTCATTATATTGTCTACCTTGTATGTCATCGATGTCATGTTTTGTCACTAGTTTATGCTTTGCAGAACAGCCAAGTTTTTGAGGTTTGTTTCACAGCCTCAGTTTTGAGTTCAATTAACAAAGACTTGTGTTTTAGAAACACGATGCGTCCACCTCCTCCGTCCCATCCACATCACTATTTTTAGAGTTTTTTTTTTCATGTGGTACTACTAATGCATCATGTCAGTTATGACTCAGGAAAATGAACCAGCATGAATAACATAAAAATGTCTTTATGTATTATGGATTATGCAGGATTTTACCCCAGGTTTCAGGTTAGACTGCAGGCATAAGTTTTAAGCTGCTAGAGAACCAACCTCATGCTTGGTTGGAGCCCAAAATCTATTGTTTAGCTGGCAAGCAAATCCATGCTGGACCACTTTCTCTCTCTCTCTCTCTCTCTCTCTCTCTCTCTTCATGGTGACTGGTGCTAATCCTCTTGCACGGCTCCTATAAAAAGCAGGTAAGTGGCTTGTTGGTGGATAAGATTTCCTCTCGAGCTGTGATTACAGGCACGCCAAGAAGGCATGCCAGGACACTCGGGCACGTTGTAAACACGTCGAGAAGAAAACAACTGCTAACGACATGTGTACACATATGTGCTAGTTTAGCTGCTAAGCGTAATGGCTCTCTGGGGCTAACATAATGTCTCAGAAAGCAAGCAAAGCAATATCAACAATCAGGCGCTAGAAGATTGAGGTGTAATATATTTTAAGAACATTGGTTTTCAAGAGGAATTCCACAGAAATTTAAAAATTTCTGCATAACTCAACATTTTTAGCCCATTTTGACACTGTTCTTTGATGTTAAGGACCCCCACAATGCAGATATTTTTTGAATAGTGGATCATTCTCAGCACTGCAGTGACGGTGATGTGGTGGTGGTGTGTTAGACTGTGTTAAAATACTTGAAGTGAAAAGAGTGCACCAACTATAGTGCTCAGTGGAGCTGGACAATGAGTGTTACATACAGTGTGGCTTTAATGTTACGTCTGATGAATGTAAAGTCCTGTCAAGTTGCTTCCTAATAGAAAACTAGATGTAGATAAAATAGAAGTTCTTAAAGCTCCAATCAATGGGATTCCTCATCTTCACATGCCAATGAAGATACTCTTCTGGATAAATAATGACCATTCCAACATTGTTTACAGATTCGTCATGTTACTGCATTGTGAGCAGCTCTAAAAAGAATCGGTCCCAAAATAAAGGACTGTGCTTTTCAATGGTCTATTAATTCTGCTTTTAAACAGAGTGATAGTGTTATTCTGAAGCGACGTAAATCATAAAGTCTGCACAAAAACACCCACTGAATAGTCACATAAATGCTAACAAACAAGCAGACAAAGATCTTAAGTCGATGTAGCCTTGGAAGCTGCGGGGACAATAGCCGCACTCAATTCAGCATCCAGCCAAAGCCACAGGGGTTCTAGCCAGTGGCCTGCTGACAATACTGAGGAAAAGAGTGAAAAACCACAAGCACTTACAGAACAGTAGGTCTACAGCACCACTGGGACCTCCCAGAGTCATCTCCACTTACAACACAAACACACACACACACACACACACACACCTCTTTCTGACAGCAGCCATACACATGAGGTTCTGGCATTTTGGATTCAATTACAGCAGACACACAGGGGACCAAGCACCGCATTTTAGTCCCAATTTAAGATGGCAGAGACAAGCAGCCGGTGTCACTCAAGAGACGACCTCACACAGGGTCTAAACGGACACCCTACAGAGGAAGCTGAATTTCTTCCAGCAAAATCTTTCACAATAAGACAGCAACTCTGCATTCACAGCATATGGACCTCATACATGCACACTCAAATGGCTACAGAGGTAGCTTGAAGGCCATCGACGGTATGGATGGAGTATATACAGATCTAATTCTAGCTCTCCAGCATCACACCTTGACGTCAATCGCTAATAAATAAACACAATGGGTGATGCTAAATAGGCAGAGCAGTTCACTATATAAAAAAGAATGCCATGCTGCCTTTATTGTTGGATGCACTGAACAATACATTATATCGAGGTCATTTTCATTTGGAATATATTTACAGAAATTAGAAGCATATGCCTATGTATTACTGATTTGCTTCAGATTTTGGCTATGTTGGGTCATATTCTTTATAAATACATGCAACAATAAGTTTTTTTTTTACAATGCTATTAATTTTATTTCCACAGAACAGATTAAACCTACTGCAAGGAAGTGCATATACGCATAGAGCCAATAGCACACCTGCCAACAGTGGCGGTCCTAGCCCGTTTGGCACCCTTGGCAAACAACCCCTTCAGCGCCCACCAACTCCAACATCCAGCACATACCCTCCCCTCAGGATGAACATCGGCCGGCTCTAAGCATTGCAAAGGTACCACGGGTGCTTCACAGAACCTCTTGGGGGCTGGGCAGGGCACCATCGGTCCGCCCCTGACATTGTGCCACTCTGGGCAGCTTCCCATATCGCCCATATCAGAAACCGCCACTTCCTGCCATGATTTTCACAGGTGACTTCTATTTTTTATATTTTTTGCTCAACAAAAGATTGAGTGATTATTGACTTCTAGTGTTTGTTGTCCATGTTAGTGTTGCAGCTCCACTCCTAAGCTAATGAGGCCAAATCCTTACACTTTTAAAATAGGGCGTACTTGTCAATTCTCCTGATTTTTACATGAGTCATCCAATTTTTATATTATAGATTTTTATTTTAAAAAAGACTATCGATTTCTAGCATTTGTAAGCCGTGTTAGCTCCAAACCAAAATCATTAAACCTTATATCTAAGGCATACCTGCCAAAATCACTCTATTTTTAGCCCTTTGTCTCGCTATGTTCCTAATTGGTGATACTTCCCATTAATCTGTTCATTTCCCCAAATCAAATGGTTGATTCTGACATTGTAGTACATTTGTTGTTGTAGATGGCAGCCCAACCCAGAGGTAGAAGTGCATGCATACATGACTCTTCCTGACATACTAACACCTGGTGGGAAAAGAATAAAATTTATTCAAATGTGTTATTATCAATACAAACCTTTCCAGTTTGAGGTTTTGATGAAATATTCTCTGGTAAAATGAATTAAATAACATTTAAATAATGTTATTGTTATTACATTTCACTGAAGTATGTTGTGTCCACTTGTGAGACTTTGCACTGTATTTTTAAATTGAAAATTGTTTTTATTTGCTGCCAAATTTGATCAAGTCAAAATGTGAATAATCTCATAATTAATTAGTCAAAGCAATGAATTGTGATTATACAATTGAATCATGTCAACACTAAAATAAATATATTTTTTAAAACAATACAAATGAAAATAAAGAAAATAATGCAATTAAATTAAAATAACACTAAACAATAAACAGTGAGATGTTCAAAATATATAAACAGAACCCATTTCTCTTTTGCATTGGTCCACGAAATCACTAAATCCATCCCTGTGTAAGGTTACATGGGGCAGGGACATTATCTGTCTTTTTTATACAACTTAATAGTGGCAGCTATGCAATTAGAATGCAACAAAATTCCAATACGTGTGATCAGCTTCCAGTGCAATAGATACCACACAATCCATTTGTGGACACAATGTTTGAGGCCAAGACTACCCAGATTAAGTCTAAGCTTAGATTACAGTGAATATGCAGTTGTAATTTAGCTTAAATATGTTTGGCAAAATGGCGCAATTATTATTTTTTAATTAAATTTAACATTTTTGACTTAATTGATAATTAAGCTCATAAAAATATAAAATCAACTTATTATATGTTTAATTATCCTTTTACAGTGTATACACAGCTACAGTTTAAGCCTCAGAAACAAAGAGTTAATATGTTTTACAGATTCAAATACAAATGCCATGTGGCTTTGCTTCATGTTCAAAGGGCTTTTACGACTCAAGCTTCTTGGTGTACACTTTGACATGAGCACTAAATCCAGCTCCTCATCGATAACACTTTATACTGTGTGTAAATGTTTTATAGGAACGTTTGCAAGAGCCACATGATGTGCAAACCTCCAGTCCCCAGACAAACACCATACTTGGCACCAATATGTTGGTGAAATGAACTTCTCTATAGAAGCACATAAAGAAGTAGGTTAAATTAAGACTGTTAATCTGTACTGGTTATTTGCTGAAACTTCCATTTTCGCCAATATTACTCTTCCCCAGCTAGCTTCCCACTGCACAACTCTACACTATTCTGTATACTGCAGCTCTGTAAATATTGTGCACTGTGTACTTAACTTATTACACTTTGTACACGTCTGATGTTCACTTATTACACCGTTTACTGTACCAAAGCACTCTATACATTTCTGTTGTACATACTCACTGAAATACAAATATGTTTCTTTGAATGTAACACTATTCTCTTCTCCATATATTATATCTTTTTATATGTTCTATATATTTGTATATAATTATATTTATAATGATCATTAGTAACTACAGCAATATTAGAATATACACTGTTCCTTAACAGCTCTTTAACTACACTTATATTTGTATATTTATTATTAGTGTATGTACAGATAATAACCACTGTATTTATCCATTCATCCATCCATCCATCCGTCCATCTATCCATCAGATGCCACTTTCCACAAAGGGAGTGCATATTTATCTTGAATACTTTCAAAGTATGCTAGGTACTACTAATAAAATGTTTTTCATAAAATTCTGCTTCATGTTTTTTAGCAAATTAAAAAAAATAAATTGAGAATAATTATATATTTCATAGTCACATTGCAGGGAAAAAAATATTTAATTTTACATTTTTATCACAATGTATGCAATGTTTCAGAAATCCAGAATCTCAAATTATTCGAATATTGCATTTAAAATTTGAGAAAATTACTAATCAAATGGGGCAGCTGTGGTCTGGTGGTTAGGGATCTGGTCTTGTGACCAGAAGGTCATGGCTGAAGTGCCTTTGAGCAAGGCACCTAATACCTAACTGCTACCCAGGCACCATGGATAGGGCTGCCCACCACATGCCCAACACAGCCTAGTGTATTAACTTTTTTTAATTAAATCATATCATATAAAGGTTAATGTCCATAAGTTGAGACAGTCCTTATTTATCATTTTTTGGTGCACAAATGTTGTTTTTTAGTCATTTAAATTTTCTTAATTCACATTACAAATCTATTCTATTATCATAGACATTAGGGAAATGGGGGTATTCCAAAAAAGAACAGGAACACAGTGCTATGCAAAAATTACATTCTTAGAGTGCAATAAGTATTTTTGCCTCAAAATTACCTTTGGATGAAAAAATGATGGTAGAATGTAATTTTCTTGTTTACTTGCTAATGTCTCAACCACACTGGTGCTCTAATACAGCCTAATGGTTAAAGTACATTATCATCATTGCTACCAATGACTCATGGAAAATTGTGTAACTAGTAATATACTAACAAGGTCCAATAAAGACGTTAGGGAGTCCAATCACCATGGGTCCTCATACATTTTAAGCCCTGCTGGACTGCTGGTTGTGGTTATGTAAGAACTTTGGGGGCAATAGTATATAAATCTATTGATTAGGTTATTTCTAGAATGTGTAATCACAGCAGAAAGAACCAGTCAAAACACAGGATGGCATGGCTATCACGGGAGAATCTATTATATTCATAGAAAAAGCAGCCAGGCAAAAAAGCCCAGACAGGAAACAAGACATTCAGCTCAGAGTTTCTAGCAATAGCATAAGCAAAACTTCTGTTATCTTCAATGTGCAAGAGGATACTGAACGAACAGGCACTATATGTGCATCCTCAATGCTGATGTAAGTAACAAGATACAGGTGCAACATATGATGGGGAGACTAAGAGAAGACCAGACAAAATTGGAAAAGTCTTGACAAAAAATCTGTCCCAGTGTACCTTGGATAATGTATTTTTATTCATACTGATAATAACAGCATAGTGTGAACCATATATATTTATTGTCTGTTTATTAGCGCCACTGAGCATACAGGTGCACTTTGTATTTCTACAGTTACAGACTGTAGTCCATCTGTTTATTAGCCTCCTTTCAGCTTGTTCTTCAATGTTCAGGACCCCGAACTGGACCACAAAGCAGGTATTATTTGGCTATTCTGTCAAGTATGTCCAGCCACTAATAATTTTTGCAACACCACCAAGACAGTTTCAACCATAAAAGACCAGATATCTACAGCCACCTTCACATATTAACTCATTTTCACACATAACAATCAGATCCAGACATTATACAAAGTTGCCCTTTCACACGTTTAGCAAAAAACCAGACATTTCTCACATCAGACGTGTTTCTCAATAGAGGAAAATAATACAGGTCTTCAGGTTCTGCTTGTAGGAGGCACTGTGTTATGTGTGCTGTGGAAATTGCAACGTTTTGTCGACACCATATTGAAAATAATGGACATGGATAAATAATGATATGGTTTAATCATATCTAATGGATAGGACAGAATTTGTTGAGCTTAGGAATGCCAGAACTCAGACTCACTCAGTGACTTGTGGAGTCCCCCAGGGATCAGTTCTTGGCCCCATCCTTTTTGTTCTGTATTTAATGCCATTTGAAAATATTATCAGGCTTTATGGAATTTCCTTTCACTGTTATGCTGATGGTATACAACTTTACCTGACGCCATCATTGCTGTCATCAACTGCTCAGTAAAAAAAATCCCTCTCACACAACTTTCTGACTGCTTAGAGTAAATAAAGGTGTGGTTGGCACATAATTTCCTTCAGCTGAACAAAGCAAAAACGGAGGTAATTATGGTTGGAACCCAACAACAGATTTGGCCATCCCAGCTTTCCAATATTACACTCTTTGGCCAACACATTTCTTTATCCTCAACAGTCAACAACTTGGGTGTTAAGTTTGACTCACCTTTGATGGTCATATTAAACACATTTGTAAGACTGACTTTCATCATCTCAGAAATATTACCAGGTTGCGTCCTACCCTCATTTTAGATGCTGAGAGATTGATATATGCTTTTGTGTCCTCAAGACTTGACTTTTGTAATACTCTACTGTTGGGGCTCTCTAGTAAGAGTCTACAGAGATTACAGCATTCTCAAATCAGTGCTGCCAGGATCCTGAGGAGGGTACTCAAAAATGAGCACATTACACCTGTTCTTCGTTCTCTTCATTGGCTCCCTGTGACTGAGAGGATTGAGTGTAAGGTTTTTTTCCTTACATACAAATGCATTCATGGCCAAGCTCCCCCTTACTTGAATGAACTGCTATACCACAGACACATCTACGAGCCCTTTGTTCTGTGCGTCTTCACCCAGCGAGAACAAAACTTAGCATCATGGGTAATCATACCTTTTATTTGGCAGTTTTGTAATCCCTCCCATGACCATTTAAGGAAGCCACAGACAACCGATTGTTTTAAAAAGGAACTAAAGGCTTATCTTTTTAGGAGGACATATGGACAATAAATCCATATATTTATTATCCCAGAGATTTTCAAGACTTCGTACCAAAGGGCTGGTTGGATAAAGTCTGGGTAGTATCCGAGAGGTTTGCATCAGACATTTGTGTTCACACCTACAGCTCTTCCAGGTAAGTTCCAGAGAAGTTCAAGATGAAAGGGACTTATGGTTTTGAATGGGGAGTGACCTAAAAACATAAAAGTCACTGGTAGAGTCCACTGTAAAAACCAAATCATTGATTTATGCATCCATCCATCCATCTATCCATCATCTTTACCCTTAATCCTGGTCAGGGTCACAGTAAGTCCCCTACCACCTCACAGGAGGGCACTTAGCTACATCCTGGACAGGGCACCAGTTAATTGCATGACCTTAAAAAACTCTGAAGAACTTTGTCTTGATGAGTAGAAGTATCTTTAAAAGGTTTTTAATGCGCAAAAGTTTCCTGCAATGAATCTGTTTTTAATAAGGAAACTCGTTGTACCTTCATTTTTAGTGTGTTAACAAAATCGGTACAGCTAATTTGTAGTGTTTGGCTCACATGATGCTGAAAAAGCCACTTTTTCAGGGTGTTCTGCCTGCTGTGCATATGCATAACTCAACAACAAGGTGAGAGGAGCAGGGCTTTAACCATGGAAGACTTTACAAGCGAGTCTTTTTTTTTCTTTCCATAAATCAGCTGCCATGTTGACTGTTATGAAAGCCGCTTTTCATGTCAAACAGTGACCCATCTCTATTGTACCACCTCTAACAATGCTCAAAACACATTTTTTCATGTAATTTATCACAAGACCACAGCATCTATCATCATTTTCCTCCAGTACTGTACATCTCATATCTAATGAAACTTTCAAAGTGTCGGTAAAATCAGAAACTCTGAATTACATCTTAGAAGATGGTCATGGTCATTTCTTTGCTTGTCTGAGGACAGAATGTTATTCAGTAAAATGAACATTCTCCCACGCCTTCTCTCTCGATGAATACATTACCTCCCTTTGCACATCTATTCTGTAATAAAATGCCCGGACGAATCTTCTAGAGGTTCCTTACTTGAAACATCCTCTGAGACTGGGGCTGTTAGTACAAAGAGGTTTAGAGTCTGGCCTTTATAACTGATTTATCTCGCAAGTCAGCAGTACTGCAGAGAGAGAGAGAGAAAAAGAAAGAGAGAGAGAGAAAGAGAGATGTGGGTGTTCGTGCTTGAGTCAGGGTGAAGAAAAATGCAGCACCTTGTTGTTCTGCAGTAACCTGGCATGGCAACTTATTCACTTCAGAAGGGTTATTCCAGTTCTGGCCTGCCTGCTCTGGACAATGGTAATATACTGGCTTACGGTTGAGGTCATCTTTCCTGGTCCTGGAATACTACTGGCTCATATGATTCTTCAGTTCAACAGGAAGTGCTGGTTAATTGGTTCTTAGTAGCATCAGGTATGTCTGGAGCAGGGAATATCCAATGCAATTGTAAATACAGTGGTAACCCTACTTATGAGTTTAATCCGTGCAGGAGCCGAGCTTGTTAGCTGGTTTGCTCGTTAGCTGGATGCATTTTCCCCATAAGAATACATGTAAAACTGATTAATCCATGTCAGCCGGCCAATATACAGTATACTTTAATATGCTAAATAATGTGTTTATATGGGTTTTTAAAACATAAACGAGACGACGACAACGCTCGTATAGGCTGGCCGCTAAGGAGAGGGAGACCGACGGTGCTCGTGTAGACTGGACGGGCGTACGTGTATGGCATGGTTACACTTATCATATGAAAAGTAAAAGTAAAAGTTATCTAACTTTCTTGTTCACTACTTTTTGCTACCTTAGCGCCGCTTTCACTAGTACTTTCACTTTTACTAGACAGCGGTCAAAGGTAATGACTGACCTCTTCTTCTACGCTAGCATCTAGGGGATGCTACGACCGCAGCGCCCCTAGCGGTTGGCATAATTGAACAAATTTAAGCTACTCATTACTTGGAATTTTACTCGTTACCTGTAACAAAAATATTCCGAGATCTCGACTCGTTACCTGAAATACTCGTTAGTAGGGATGCTCGTAAGTAGGGTTACCACTGTATGTTCAATTAAGCATAGATTGCATTTAAGACAATCAACTCAACATGTATTTGTGGGAAGAGGTCGAGAATGGGATCCAGTGAACGGTGACTTTTATTGACAACAAAACAAACTGTGAAGCTTTGACTATGGCTGAGAAGACATGAAGCACAGTGGGAAGACATTCCACAACTCTGCAACATTCAATGACCGACACAGACTAATTAAGCAATTTGCACCTTAATTGCAAGTCCCAAAAAAAGTAATTAGACATTTTTTGACATGCGGGATTCACATTCAGCAGGGCTTTCGCATAAGAACGATGAACATTTGATACCAAAACCATAATAATTCACTATTTTCCCCTGCTTGAGTGATCTGTGCCTTGCTGAAACATGACGCTACACCATAACCTGTACTCTTTCTCATCAGCATCTTTCCTGAGAAAATGAAGTGACTCTGCACAGACTGAGGAGATTTCCTCTCAAACTGTATGTATACTGGCTGCTTTACAGTTCCCCCGTTTGAAGAAAGGTGCTATATGAATTAAACTGTGAGAAAGCTGTTTGCAAGGTTGAAAACTACACTTATAATGCACATTTTATGTAATTAACACATTTTATTTACCAACTGCCAGGAAATATAGCACCATTCTTATCAAATCAGTGAAAACTGTGATATTTCAGATACTAGGTCAGTAAAGTTATTACATACTTCCTGTGAATGTGGTAAGGGCTCTAATTATGACCAATATGTATATGTGTATGTGCTGCCTAAATAGCTCTGAAATGATGAGGCCTGGCTTCTACAACATATCCTGTGGCATCTAGCATCAATATGTTAGCAGACCCTTTTGCAAAGTCATAATGTTTTGGCTCATGAGTGCAATTTAGTCGAATGTGTCCAAACCTTTGCAAACAACTGTATATTCAATTGCTTATAAAGTTCTACACTATATATACAAAAGTACTAGGACACCTGCATATTCTTCAATGGCATTAAAAAGTATTTATCCTGTTCTTATTGGAATAACTATCTCTGCTACCCATCGAAGGCTTTCTATTATCTTTTGGAGCATTGCTGTGAGGATTTGATTGCAGTTTTGCTAGTTGTAGTTGCAGAGGTCAGGATGATGGATGATCACCATCATACCTCATCTCCAACTCCCCAACTCATCCCAAAAGTCCTGGATGGAGCATCAAGGGGTGTCCATAAACATTTGGACATATAGTGTATTTTATAATGGGTCAACAGAAAAACCCTAAAATGACTTGGAATAGAATCTTGTTATACAAACTGTGATATCAGCCCATTGAAATACTTAAAATAAAAGAAAGTGTCTGCAGTTTATTAAGGTCGTTTACATCATATCAGAATAACCAGAATGGCTTTACTAGTTTTTACATGGTGGCCTATTAACACCCCTTATTCAAATACTGCAGTGATGCAATGGGCATCCACTTCATTTCACAGCTTCATCAGCATGCTGAGCTTCTGACCAATTGTTGTTATAATGAACACCTAGATTTCTGCTGGCTGCATGTATTCACTGAATATAGTCATTAGTTAGTCATTAGGTTACACTGAGCGAGCAGTGAAGCCATCAAAGTATGGATGAATGTACAGTAATGAATACACTAATGTGCAGTATGAGCACTGTTTAATAATACAAATATGCTCAATATACAGTATATATATATATATATAAAACATTCAAATTCTAAAGGGTTCACTAACTTTCAAACACCACCCTATGTATATTCACACAAGTCCTAAAAGTAGATAAAGAGAACCCAGTTAAACAAATGAGACAAAAATGTTATAATTTGTCATTTATTTATTGAGGAAAATGATCCAATATCTCATATTTTTGAGTGGAAAAAGTATGTGAACCTCCAGGATTAGCAGTTAATTTGAAGGTGAAATTAGACTCAAGTGTTGTCAATCAATGGGATGACAATCAGGTGTGAGTGGGCACCATGTTTTATTTAAAGAACAGGGACCTATCAAAGTCTGCACTTCACAACACATGTTTGTGGAAGTGTATCATGGCACGAACGAAAGAGTTGTTGATGCTCATCAGGCTGGAAAAGGTTATAAAACCATCTCTAAAGAGTTTGGACTCCACCAATCCACAGTCAGAAAGATTGTGTACAAAAGGAGGAAATTCAAGACCATTGTTACCTTCTCAGGAGTGTCGACCAACACAGATCACTCCAAGAGCAAGGCGTGTAATAGTCAGCGAGGTCACAAAGGACACCAGGGTAACTTCTAAGCAACTGAAGGCCTCTCTCACATTGGCTAATGTTAATGTTTATGAGTCCACCATCAGGAGAACACTGAACCACAATGGTGTGCACGGCAGGGTTGTAAGGAGAAAGTCACTGCTCTCCAAAAAGAACATTACTGCTCATCTGAAGTTTACTAAAGATCACGTGGACAAGCCAGAAGACTATTAGAAGAATGTTTTGTGGACAGATGAGACCAAAACAGAACTTTTTGGTTTAAATGAAAAGTGTTATGTTTGGAGAAAGGAAAACACTGCATTCAGCATAAGAACCTTATCTCATCTGTGAAACATGGTGGTGGTAGTATCAGGTTTGGGCCTGTTTTGCTGCATCTGGGCCAGGACGGCTTGTCATCATTGATGGAACAATGAATTGTGAATTATATCAGAGAATTCTAAAGGAAATGTCAGGACATCTGTCCATCAACTGAACCTCAAGAGAAGGTGGGTCATGCAGCAAGACAACGACCCTAAACACACAAGTCGTTCTACCAAAGAACGTTTAAAGAACAGTTACCGGAAACGTTTAGTTACAGTTATTACTGTAAAGGGGGGTCACATCAGATACTGACAGCAAAGGTTCACATACTTTTGACTCTCACAAATATGTCATATTGGATCACTTTCCTCAATAAATAAATGAGCAAGTCTAATATTTGTGTCTCATTTGTTTAACTGGGTTCTCTTTATCTACTTTTAGGACTTGTGTGAAAATCTGATGTTTTAAAACATATTTATGCAGAAATATAGAAAATTCTAAAAGCTTGACAAACTTTCAAGCACCACTGTATTACATTAGTGATGCAGAAGATGAACCTGGATGAGTAGGAGTAACATGGGAAAAGCTATTAATTATCGAAAACGATATAGTGTAAATATACGTATGTTGCTGTGTTGGGTCCAAATCGATCTTAAGTCTCTAAGTCTACGCTTAAGGCTAAAATAAAACCTGCGTAAATGTTTCATATCCCAATCATTTTGGGCCTGTGTGTGGTAGAAGAGAAAATGTGAACAGCCTCGGAGACAGAACTGTGATTTTGGTGGCTTAGGGCAATATGCAGTCTTTATAAAAAGAAGATCAGGGCAGCCCAGCCTTGCATAAGAGATGGTGGAAAGCAGATAAAGTATATGTTGTCTACTCCTAATTCTCTCTTTTGATCTGCTTCTGACTGTAATTTGCAGCCTGGGAGAGATAATCCATGCTTTATACTGTACAGAAGTAGCAGTATGTGACCCCCATACTGATATCACAGGTCTTGGCCACAAAAAGCTGCTGCAATGTTCAGTAATCTTCATGATGGGCAATACAGGACATCTACACTCATTGTCTATTGTATCAGGTCCTCTTGGCATATAGATACAGACTGTATTTTCTGAATACTTCGTTAGCCTCCTTTCACCCTGTTCTTCATTGGTCAGGACCCCCACAGAGCAGGTATTATTTGGGTGGTGGATCATTCTCAGCCCTGAAGTGACGCTGATGTGGTGGTGGTGTGTTAGTGTGTGCTGTGGAGGTATTAATGAATCAATTAAGATGGGAAATTCTGGATACTTTTGCAAAGGCTGTTTTTGACGCTTTGTAGATTTAATTTACATTCAATTGACTTAATTACTGTATTCAACTGACATCACTAATGACTTATTACAGACATCTTAATTGTGAGTTACTCTATAATTCAGATAAAGATAGATCAGCATCACAGAGATGCATTTAGAGAGAGAGAGAGAGAGAGAGAGAGTTAAGTAGATGTGAGCTTGTTATAAACCACAAATGGAGGAAAGGAGTGCAGAAAAACAGTGTACAGTGTAAGTGGAGCAAGAGGAGGAGGCGACACTGGGCGATATTTGGGATTATTCCTAAAGACTGTATCACAAGAGGCCAGCAAACAGGCCTGTCGAGCCGCCACCCAATCTTACACACTCACACACAGACTCACAAAGCTCTCACACACCCCTACTAAAAGCACAGATTATCTTTTTCCAACATTTGAGTAGTGCTTCCTTAAATATGCCATAAATCCAGCTTAGCACACTCTGAAATATATCAGAGCCTGTGTTAGACTGCCTCCAGATCCAACAGCTCGGAAGAGAGAGAGAGAGAGAGAGAGAGAGAGAGAGAGAGAGAGAGAGAGAGAGAGAGAGAGAGAGAGAGAGAGAGAGAGAGAGAGAGAGAGAGAGATGGGGCAGAAATAGAAGAAACAGACATGGTAAGAGCAAAAGAGAGAGAGAGACAGAGGGAGACATGGAGAGAGAAAGTGGTGATGGGGGACAGAGACAGAGACAGAGCAAGACAGAGGGAGACACTGAGAGAAAGAGAGTGAGGATGGGGGATAGTGAGAGAGACAGAGAGAAAGAGAAACAGTGAGAAACAGAAAGAGAGAGATGGCAGAAATAGAAGAAACAGAGACCAAGAAAGAGAGCTAGAGACAGAGACATAGTGAGAGCAAAAGAAAGAGAAACAGAGAGAGACAGAGGGAGAAATTGTGAGAGAGAAAGCATGATGAGGTCAGGGAGACAAAGAGAGAGAAACAAATAGGTGGGACAGAAATAGGGGGAACAGAGACAAAAAAGAGATAGAGACAGACAGAAACAATGTGAGAATGAAAGAGAGAGACACAGGGAGACATGCAGAGAAAGAGAGGGATGGGGCACAGAGAGAGAAACAGAAAGAGAGACATGGCGAGAGTGAAAGAGACAGAGGGAGACAGAGAAAGTGAATGGGGATGTGGGACAAAGAGAGACAAAGTGATAAAGAAACAAAGAGAAAAGAGACAGAAATAAATAGAGAAAGAAAGAGACAGAGAGTGAGAGAGTGAGAGAGAGAGAGAATGAAAGAGAGAATAAGAGACTGGGATCAAGTACAGCTCGTCACAGGTCTTGAGTCGTTCCTCTGTTCTGGCAATATTGTGTGGCACTAGACCCACTGACACACTGAGGCAGCTACAGTTATGGAAGCTCTCCAGCTTAAACAGCTCATACTACACACACACACACACACACACACACACACACACTACTCTCTCTCTCTCTCTCTTTTCCTCACTCTCATCTTCACCACCATGGTCTCTCCACCCTTCACGAGAGCGAGGGAAAATAAAGTAAACAGGCAAACAGTGAGAGTTCTGAAAAACCTCATCCAAGGACGTCAGTCCAACTCCCTGGTCGGCCCGAGGAAACGGCGAAGAGCGGACGGTGGGAAATCAGGAGTGATTGCGGTGGAAAGAGAGTGTGAGCGAGAGAGAATAAGAGAAAAAAAAGTGTAGAGGAGGAAAGAAAAAAAAAACCTCTGGAAGAAAACAAGCTGCAAAGCTGGAGCTCAGCACAGCGTCGGCAGAGTCCAAAGGTTTGTTTTGTTTCATATCTCTGTGGTGTGTGTGTGTGTGTGTGTGTGTGTGTGTGTGTGTGTGTGTTTTCTGTTTCTCTCACTCTCTAACTCAAAAGACAGCTTCTCCTCTGGGGCAGTGTGGAGAGAAAGTAAAGAGTACAGAGGCTCCTTAAGCTCCCCAGCAGTCAACCTATATAACTGTCACAGAGATGCAGTGGCCTGCCCTGTTCGGACCTGCACACGCTAATTCCACCATTAGTCTCAATAAGGGCCTAGCCTCTAGCATGGTGGGGGGGCGGCTTTACGATGCCGTTATTGGGGACCATGATTACAGGGGCCTAATGAGACACCTAGGGGCTACAGGACAGAGAAAAGCAGAGCGAACTCCAGCTCTTGGTGCTGCCGGCGGCCTTGGAGATGGACTAACATCAGACCCGCGCTCCCATGATGAAGCCTTATGCGATTTTTATTGTTCTACACCGCGAGATATTGTAGTTGGGCCGTGTTTTTTTCTGGCTGGAGGGCAGCTTGCTGCAGAATTCTTAATAGTGCTTTAAGCTCAGGGTGGAAAGATTTTCAGGCCGGGAGAAGTTGATGATATTTTGTACTTCTTAGCAACAGGAAGTGTTCAGTCACACTTTGATATATTACGTGCAGGTGCTTACATTTTAACAAGCCATCAGATGGAACAATGCTAGCATTAGGATAAGAGGTTTTGGCTTTGGGATCAAGTTATGGACAGATTTAGTCAAATTTACTAGTTGATTATGGAAAACTCCCATAGACCCGGTGCAGGTGGTGGGAGAAAGTAGGATGTTAACCAAGCACTAAGCAGCTCCTTCACTGACCACCTGCTTCACCCAAAGTGTGTGAAGGAACGTTACTGCAGGTGCTGGAATTAGACTATACAATCAATACTGCTCCCAGCAGACCACTTATAACTGATGACTTCACTGATGCAAATATCTGACAGAATATTTTGGACAATACATATATATAGGCAATATTCATTACAAATCTGTTATATTTATACAGCTGTGCCACTGTTACGTCCCTGGCCACGTCCCCTGCCTCGTCTGTCTCTGCCATGTGCTTTTGTTGTCATTCACGTCAGGTCTACGTCATGTCCACACCCACAGTCATGTCACGTTTCATTGTTTTCACCTGTGTCCTGTAAAGTTCACAGCCCTGCTCATATTTCCCTTATGATTAAAAGTGTTTATAAGACCTCCCTGTGTTTCCGTTATTCTGTTTGATTGTCAACATCTGTGTTGTCATCATAGAGCCTGTTAATGTCAACCCTGTCAAATTCTTGATTTCGGATTTTTATGAGCTGTAAGCCAAACTGATCAACAGTTTCAATCAGTAATAATAAAATGTATTTTTGCTGTAATGTTTTAACATGTGTTTATTTTAATCAGTTTTCAGCTCACTGAAGAGCTGAAGACTTAAATTCAAACGCAGAGGACTGATATTCAAGGGTGTTGTGTTGGCACATCCACACACTGCTGCCCAGAGTATTGACACTCTCCAAATACTTGGTTATGAGGTGTTAAAGCCTCCAAATAATCCTGATCCACCCCATCACACTATCACCTGTTTGGTTCCCAGAAAGAAGCCACAAGAGGATGGAGATTCACGTCTGATGAGGTGATGACAGCGGTGCATTCGTGGCTCACAAATAATGATAGAATATGAAAATGTGTTGATAGATGGAAAGCAGAGAGATTATGTCAAACAGAAATGCATTTCTCTTTTCTGTAATATCATTAAAGTAAATTCCACAGCCAGAGTGCGGATCATAAAAAAGCTAAAGGTTAGATGTGTGTACACTGTCAAAACTACGCTATGTGTTTTAAACTGTCTAAGCTCCTGTGTTATTTTTAAATGAATGTTGTATATTAATAAAGTGATTAATAAAGACCAGTCAATATTATAGGAAATATGTAAGATTTGTAGTTATTAAACAAAAATGTGGGCCATATTCAAGTCAAATACTTTTTGTTATGCAAACATGAATAGAAGACAAATATTAAGCATCTACTTTTTATTGCATTCTGTTCACATTTGTACTCATGTCAAGGCTATTATCAGTGAAAACGCAGTGTCACCTCACATTTGTTGAGCATTATAAATAAAACAACATACAATTTCTAAAAGCTGTAATGAGCAGTGTGTAGCCAACACCTCTGTTTATTCAGTTCTGAGCTCAAAGGTCTTGGCTAGAAATGTTTAGAGTGTTTTTTCACAATATATCAGCACATCTGAAAATAGGTTTTTGGAAAGTCTAAGTTTAGAGCAGATTTAATCAAAATATAGATTTATGACACTCACTGTTTTCACACTGTTCTTGCTGAGTTTGTGCTAAACAAAAGCCTGTGTAACACTTTGGAAAAAGCCATGTCAGACTACATCAGAGTGTCTGAAAACCCTTCAGATTCCAGGGGGTTAAATTGAAATTATTCAAAAACCTTCAAGTCAATTTCTGCCCCTTAATGCCCTCCATCTCTACAATGTACCTAACACTGAAGAACAAAGATCACACCTAATGCAACCGAAACTCATGTCAGTATAACTGAAACCTTGCCAATCACAGCCAAAACCTTCCAGAACAACCAAACCCCACCAAATACAACCAAATACCAATCCAATACACCTAACACCCAACAATCAAACCCTGCCCAATACAATAAAACCCCCAGAATACATCTAAATACCAAATACAACTAAAGCTCAACAATCAAACCCTGCCCAATACAATCAAGCCCCCAGAATACATCTGAATACCAATCAAATACAACTAAAACCCAACAATGCATCCAAATACCAATCAAATACAACTAAAACTCAACAATTCATCAAAATACCAATCCAATACATCCAAAACCCAACAATCAAACCCTGCACAATACAAACAAAACCCCACAATACAACTGCATACCAATCCAATACAACTAAAACCCAACAATACATCCAAATATCAATCCATCTACAGCCCAACAATCAAACCCTGCCCAATACAATCAAAACCCCACAATACAACTGCATACCAATCCAATACAACTAAAACCCAACAATACATCCAAATATCAATCCATCTAAAACCCAACAATCAAACCCTGCCCAATACATTCAAAACCCCACAATACAGCTACATACCAATCCAATCCAACTAAAACCCAACAATACATCCAAATACCAATCCAATACAACTAAAACCCAACAATCAAACCCTGCCCAATACAATCAAAACCCCACAATACAACTGCATACCAATCCAATACAACTAAAACCCAATACATCCAAATACCAATCTATCTAAAACCCAACAATCAAACCCTGCCCAATACATTAAAAACCCCACAATACAGCTACATACCAATCCAACTAAAACCCAACAATACATCCAAATACCAATCCAATACAACTAAAACCCAACAATCAAACCCTGCCCAATACAATCAAAACCCCACAATACATCCAAATACCAATCAAATACAACTAAAACCCAACAATGAATCCAAATACCAATCCATCTAAAACCCAACAATCAAACCCTGCCCAATACAATCAAAACCCCACAATACATCCAAATACCAATCAAATACAACTAAAACCCCAAAATGAATCCAAATACCAATCCATCTAAAACCCAACAATCAAACCCTGTCCAATACAATCAAAACCCCACAATACATCCAAATACCAATCAAATACAACTAAAACCCAAAAATGCTTCCAATACCAATCCAATACATCTAAAACCCAACAATCAAACCCTGCCCAATACAATCAAAACTCCACAATACATCTACATACCAATCCAATACATCTAAAACCCAACAATCAAACCCTGCCCAATACAATCAAACCCCCACAATACAACTAAATACCAATCAAATACAACTAAAACCCAACAACCACATCCTGCCCAATACAACTAAAACCCAACAATGCATCAAAATACCAATCAAATACAACTAAACCCAACAATCAAACCCTGCAAAATATAATCAAACCCCCAAAATACATCTACATACCAATCCAATACATTTAAAACCCAACAATCAAACCCTTCCCAGTACAATCAAACCCCCACAATACAACTAAATACCAATCAAATACAACTAAAACCCAACAACCACATCCTGCCCAATACAACTAGAACCCAACAATGCATCCAAATACCAATTCAATACAACTAAAACCCAACAATCAAACCCTGCCTAATACAATCAAAACCCCACAATGCAACCGAGGTTAAAGACAGTGTGTCTCAAACTAACATTTTTCTAAATCTTCAGATCAAGTCGTGTAAACAGTACATATGACTGCTGATCCTTTTAAGCCTGACCCAAATATGCGGCTATTTCTTCTGTGCGATCTAGCTCCTCGTCTCCTTTAATAACCCAAAGTGCAATTTCTCTCATTACGAGTTAAAGGAACCAACGTCAAAGACTGAATGGATCACTCGCAGGATGTTCAGTTCCATAGTGATAATTCACTGTACAGAGCAGAGCTGTCAACAAGCTCAGGACTAAAGAGAAAATACAAGTTCAACGAGGAACACATATCAGTGTCGATAACTGAACATCCTTCTGCTCCAATTCTTCTTCTCTTACTCAGACCACAATAACACAGCCAGGTAATGCCACAGGGGTCACCAGGTGAACTTTGGAGGAGTTCTAAAAGCTGAATTTGTGTTATTTTCTTGGTAAATACACTTTAAGTATGTTATGTCGAGGTCTGTGCATCTGCCACTTACGACTGCTGCCTGTGAAACATTATCAGTCATTTACAGTCGCAGAAAACCTGTGAAACAGCACCTGAAACCTGGTCCTGAGGTGGCCTGAGAGATGCTTCCCAGCCTTACAATCTAGTTCACTCTCTAAAATAAGAGGTAATAAATTTAGAGCAATAGAGAACAGTTTTCAAATAAACATTCTTCATCTTACTGTCTGATTAAACAGTCATTTATCTTACTGTACTGAATAGCTCTGTGCCAACGGTTTCTTTGCATTCGTTTCTGCCCAGGCTTGCCAAGCTGCTCAGCACCCTGGTGTGAAGAGTGTGGAGCGGAGCAGCCTCGGGAAGATAATGTGGAGCTTGTTTTGCACATGCAGAAATGGATAGAAAAAAAATGCTCAGCACACAGTGGAGCGTTCCAAAATCTTCATATTTGGAGACCTTGCTTTACCCACAGTAACGTCAGCAAAACATTCAGATGACCCTGTTTTTACCATCTTTATCTCTACTGCTTTGGAGTAGATGGTGAGATAAGACACATTCATTACATGCATAAATGACACGTTTCAGGTCATAATTAGTGGCACAGAGTAGATATTAATATGTTAATTACATGGTTTACTAATTAAGTACATTAATACCATGGTCAGCAAACCATTTGGGAATAATTTTGGCAATGTGGGTAGATCCTAAGTCCTGCTGCAAAAGTAAATGGGCATCCCCATAAAGCTCCTCAGCAGATGGAAGCATGAAGTGCTCTAAAATCTCAAACCATCACATACTGCAGAAACTTTACACTGGACTTCAGACACCTTGGATTGTGTGTCTCTCCACTCTTCAGCCAGACTCTAGGAGCTTGATTTCCAAATTAAATGCAAAATTGACTTTAATCTGAAAATAACAGAATAGCAGTCCAGTTATTTTTTCTCATCAGCTCAGGTAAGACACTTCTGATGTTCAGGAGTGTTGATATTATGAACGCATGAGTTAAAATATATGGTTTTGGCACTTTTTGAATAGAAAACTGAAATATTCTAATAATTTAAGATTTATGCTTTTCATGAGCTATAAACCATACTGAGCAACATTTAAAAAAGACTTGAAATATGCCATTTTACATGTAAAAACATATTCCCTGCTCCCTGGGCACCATGGATAGGGCTGCCCACCTCTTAGGGCACATATGTTTACAGCCTAGTGCAGGGGTGGCCAACCCTGGTCCTGGAGAGGCGCATTCCTGCACAGTTTGGTGATGTCACTGCTCTGACACTACAATTAAACCTGCTAATTGTCTGCTGAGTTGAATCAGGTGTGTTTGATCAGAGAGATCACGAAACTGGGCAGGAATGCGGCTCTCCAGGACCAGGGTTGGCCACCCCTGGCCTAGTGTGTTTACTACTGTGTGTGTGTTTCACTGCACGGATGGGTTAAATGTGGAGGTCAAGTTCTATTGTGTGCAAATGTTTGCTGGATGGATGGATGGATGGATGGATGGATGCATGCATAGACAGATAGATAGATAGATAGATAGA
>BRDA01023125.1:2140-16687 GCA_036984385.1 Crenuchus spilurus
CCAAAAAATATATACACACACACATATATATATATATATATATATATATATATATACACATATATATATATACACACACACATATATAAAAAACCACAGAAGTGAACCCATGATGTGACTTAATCAAGGACTGGAATGTATTAATTAGATTAATTAGATAATTAGATAGGATGATGTGAACAATTTGATTCTTTACAGTCTGAAGGAGGTTAAGGTGCTTAGGCTATGTTCACATTAACTGGATGTATCCGATTCATGAGCATGCCACTTGCATGTGATATCATGCTTCTTATTGTCTGTACACATGCATATAGAGCAGAGGTATCGCTAGCTTCACTCTCATTTAGCCACAAAGCTGCTAATACTGCAAAATCAGCCGGCTGGCTTTTATTCACCTTCTCCACCTGATCATGTACTAACAGCACTGTTACTGTCCTACTGAGCAAAACATCACACACATCTGTTCTCATTTTAAGACAATTAGTTGTGTCACAAATACAGGGTTGCAAGGTACCAAAAATCCTCCAGCCCATTGTCTGAGAAAACCAAACTAAACAAACTGAAACCAGCCCAAAATCTAACGTGTTTAATCGCCGACATCTGAAGAAGCTTTTTAAAGTACAGTGGGGCCAAAAAGTATTTGGCCAGCCACTGATTGTGCAAGTTCTCCTACTTACAAAGATGAGAGGTCTGTAATTTTCATCATAGGTGCACTTCAACTATGAAAGACAAAATGAGAAAAAAAATCCAGGAAATCACATCATAGGATTTTTATAGAATTTATTTGTAAATTATGGTGGAGAAAAAGTATTTGGTCAATAACAAAAGTTCAGCTCAATACTTTGTAACATAACCTTTGTTGGCAATGACAGAGGTCAAATGTTTCCTGTAAGTCTTCACCAGGTTTGCACACACTGTAGCTGATATTTCGGCCCATTCCTCCATGCAGATCTCCTCTAGAGCAGTGATGTTTTCGGGCTGTCGCTGGGCAACACGGACTTTCAACTCCCTCCACAAATTGTCTAGGCCACTCCAGGACCTTTATGGAGCCACTCCTTCATTGCCCGAGCAGTGTGTTTGGGATAATTTTCATGCTGGAAGGCCCAGCCACGTTTCATGTTCAATGCTCTTACAGATGGAAGGAGGTTTTGGTTTACCATCTCACGATACATGGCCCCGTTCATTCTTCCCTTAACACGGATCAGTCGTACTGTCCTCTTTGCAGAAAAACAGCCTCAAAGCATGATGTGTCCACCCCCATGCTTAACAGTAGGTGTGGTGTTCTTGAGATTAAACTCATCATTCTTTTTCCTCCAAACATGGCGAGTGGACTTGAGTACCAAAAAGCTCAATTTTGGTCTCATCTGACCACATGACCTTCTCCCATGCCTCCTCTGGTCATTGGCGAACTTGAAATGGGCATGGACATGTGCTGGCATGAGCAGAGGGACCTTGAATGCCCTGCATGATTTTGAACCATGATGGCATAGTGTGTTACTAATGGTTCTCTTTGAGACTGTGGTCCCAGCTCTCTTCAGGTCATTGATCAAGTCCTCCTGTATAGTTCGGGGCTGACTCCTGACCTTTCTCAGAATCATCCTTACCCCATGAAGTGAGATCTTGCATGGAGCCCCAGACAGTCATCTTGTGTTTCTTCCAGTTTCTAATAATTGTGCCAACAGTTGTTGCCTTCTCACCAAGCTGCTTGCCTATTGTCCTGTAGCCCATCCCAGCCTTGTGCAGTTCTAAAATTTTGTCCCTGATGTCCTTAGAAAGCTCTTTGGAGTGTGACTGATTGAGAGTGTGGACAGGTGTCTTTAATAGATGTAACAAACAGGTGAAATTAATACAGGCAATGAGTGCAGAATAGGAGGGCTTCTTAAAGAAGAAATAACAGGTCTGTGAGAGCCAGAATTCTCGCTGGTTGGTAGGTGACCAAATACTTCTTTTCCACCATCATTTACAAATAAATTGTTTAAAACAGAGGCGACGTGCACAAATGTATCAAACGTGCCATTTCAGAGTAAGATTTCAGAGTCAGATACATGTCACTTATGTTGTTCACTGCATGTGAACTGTCAAGATCTGATCCGAGCAAAATCAGAATTAAGCAATGAAGCTTGCAATGTGAACACAGCCTCAGATACACCATCTGTCCAAAAGCACCCAGACCGAGGTGTTCAATTACATACTCACAGCATATATAACCTCCAATAAATGCTCTGGAGCAGACATACCCAAGTTGAAGACCATGTTGGCATTGTAGCTGTGGTCCATTAAAACCATCCGAAAGTTTGGGATGTGGCATTAGATCCAGAACCTGATCTTACTAATGCCCATATGACTCAAATGCTAACAAAATGTCAACATCCAAATCAGAGGCTGTTACTTACAGCAGCACAAAAAAGGACATTTCCTGCCTTCTGGGACACCAATGTAACAAAGGTTATATTTCAATAACAAGCAATATTATGCAGCTCAAAAGATCGATGCTCAGAGTCTACTGGAATCATCTGAACACAAACATAATGCTTTAAACTAAACATAAAACTACTCTCAACTGTGTTGACAGAAACGCTGTTTCATCAATTGACATATGCACAACTTCTGAGGTCACTGGAGTTCAGAAGGTTTTCAAAAGACAAGATTCTCTCATGCTGAGCATTCCTGAGCAATTTGTGAGGTTTCTTCTCTCTAAGAGACAGAGGAAGCATGCACATCCTGCCAAGAGCAAGCTAGTGCTTGTTGAGCATAAAAATGTCCTAACCACAGCGCCTGTGTGGAGTTCATGTCGCACGGTGGGTGATATGTAGGAAAGGATGACTGTACCTAATTTGAAAGGCCACACTGAGTACTTCAGAACATAAGTCTGGCTATATTGTGAATAACTTTACTGAGTTATGATACACATGCTGTAGACCAGCCTTGGTACTGTATGTATTACTGAATGTATTTTAGTCGCTTTGACCTTACAATACCAGGACACAAACACACAGGACTATGCATATTCCTGTGTATGTACAAGTGCAGCTCCAAAAATCTGAATATTGTTAAATTTGTATATGTTAATTATTTAATTCACAAAGTCAAACTGTCATTTTACATACATTACTCAAACAGTGACATTTCAAGTGTTTAAAAACAAAGTGTTTTGTTTTAAATCTGTCAGAATAGTAATTTTCTTAAACTTGAATAGATGATGTAAATTCAGATTCTGGAGCTGTAAGTCATACCGTAACTTTATTAACTACCATTCAGAAGAATATACAATGATGATTACTTGTATTTCAGAAGAAAATATTTTTTTCTGTCCAGTGAGACTAGGATGAAATCTGCAAATGCTGCAGCTCAATCTTCTATGGAAGAAGGCTGAAGTACGACACAAGTTTAGCACACATTTTGTTCAAGACATCATGGAAATTGTGGATACACTAGAATGAGAAATTAGTCCATAAACAACCTGAATAAACACTTTTATAGACTAGAATAGGAGGCATGTGCAAGCATAATTCAAAAACACTGTCACAAAAAAATCTTCAAAATAAGTAAAATAAGTCCTGTAGCACTAGTGCTAGCTCAAAGCACATATTCACAATATTCCTTCATCCCATGATGCCTTGCATGGAATATGTGCTAAACCTTATTAGTGTAATAAAGCCTAAAAGCTCACCATCACAAACTTGTGGGAGACACTAAAACTGAGCTAAAAAGTGGTGACACGGTTCTACCTCACCCTTCTTCCATAAAAGTTGAGAATATGGAGCATTTGTGGACTTTATTCTAATAATAATGATCATAATTATCTCAAAACAGATAGAAAAACAATTTTCTTGAGAATAATGGCACATAAAATGTTCAATTTAATATGGCAATATGACAATAAATCAATTATGACAAACGTATTGCCATTATTTTCTATCATTAAGTCTTTAAATGGAGACAATAAACTTGTGTTACCAAACTAAGTTTGCATAAACAAAATAATGTCCACCACAAACTCTCAAACCTCATCAAACCTAAAATTTAATCAGCCACTTTGTGTGTAAAAGTGAGGTGGTGTATTAAGACTATTCCTATTTAAAGGTGTTCCTGCTTAAAACAGAGTTTGTGACAAAAACTACAGAATAATTTCTTTCTTGGAGCATCATCTCCTACAAGAGACTATGAATGTGTACCTGGAATGAGATGCGACATCACTGAGAGTGTGTGAACTGGTGTCCAGAGGTGGGGGGCTTTTAGCCTGAGTGTCTTTGATGTCTGTGGAAAGAGGACACTCTGAACTTTCGTGAGGAACATCTGGAGCTGTCCGATCAGTGGAGGAAGTGAACTCGCCCCAGTGAGCGGAGGCTTTCTCTTTGGGCATTGAGGTGATGCTGACTGTAACAGGATCAGAACTCCTGCCTGTGGGTCCACAGGAAGAGGCTTCAATGCTGCCATCACTGGAAGCTCCTTGTAGGTAACCCACCGGAAAGCCATTCAGGTCCAACTCTGGCTGAGCTGCAGGTCTCACACCAATCTCATACCATTTCTCATCACTGTGGGCGGAGCTGGAGGCGTTGCTGGAGAGTGTGTTGCTGTTGGACTGACTTGTTGCAGTTTCGCTCTGCAGTTAGACAGTAAGAGGTGGTGGCAACTGAGCAGTGGTTAATCCCCATGTAGAGACAACATGCAAGAATGTGAACAGACTGTAGACTAACCTTAGGGTTGCTGAGGTACAGTGCTGGGTTGTGTTGTTGATCAGTGTTCATCAAGACTGGCTTTACTTTTGTCAGAGGTGGATCTAAATCACAAGTAAAAAATGGAACAGCAAAAAAATAGTGTTTACATTGGAGCTTACAGAATATAAACATTGTACCTATTTACCAGTTAAGGTAAAGCAACAGATGCCAGAGAATATAAATAAATAAAAGCATATTGCTGCTGTTGGTAAAAAAAACTAGCAGAAAAAGAGTCCTAACTTTAAATATAAGTCAACTATAAAAACTGTGATTTTTATCAATAACAAATAACATTTTTAACTGCCTGACATTTTTAAATAGTGCATAAAAGTCAAAAATATTACTATTATTATTATTAAAGGAAGATACTTTTATATTTTTTTCATGATGTATGTTGTTGGATATGCGTTTTACACATACATGGGCAAAAAAGGGGCCAAACCCAAAATTTGCTAAATGTTACACTTGTAATGGTCATCACAATAAATAACTGATCAGAAATTTAGCAAATAGTAGGAAAAGGCATCCTGAGACCTGATCTGCTCATCACTACAGTGAACTGTTAAAGGGGGGGGGGGGCAGAGAAAGTCGCTTACATAGTTGACTGGAACACAGATACATCATGAAAAGACTTAATCACATGATATAAAACCAAAACTAACATTTCAAAATATTCACAATGTGGTTTTGATAAACTGACACACCTGATACAACTCATCACAAGTGTATAAAAGCCGGTCCTGAACAGAACCAGATGTGACATACACACAATTTCTTATGAGCAATATTTTATTACTTTTTTAAAACCCAATACCACCCCCAATGTAATGGCAGTCAATCAACCCACCCATCTGCTAGGACTCTCCATATCACCATGTCCCTGACTCTAGGAGCGTGAAGATTAGCATAGCCTCCTCTGTTGCATGTGAAGTCAAGCCACCGCCTCCTTTTGAACTGCTGTTTATACATCGTCACTGGGCAGCCAACATGCTCAGAAGAAAGTGCAGGATCCCCAGTATTAATGGATCAGGTGGTAGACACCTGAGCCAGCTGAGATTGTATGGTAGTAGTGATGGGGAGGGAGTACCATCTACCCACCCAGAGAGAGCACGGACAATTCTGCTCTCTTGGGCCCCCGCTGTCGATGGCAAGAAGCATGACCAGGATTTAAACTCATGATCCTCTTATCAGGTGTCAGTGCCTTAGTCCACTGAGCCACTTAGGGTTATATTTTAGTACCTTAAAATATTTTATTAGCTTAAATAAAAGCTTAATATTTAGTCATTTTTGTTTCTGGTTAATTTTTTGCCCAATAATTAATGCTGTGTTATGATTAGGAGCATTTTTATTAGAGAAGTATCCCCCCACTAAAAAAACCCAACTCTGAAAATTTAGAAATCCTGAAAGACACTGACCAGAAATTCAATATTTCTTATTACCTGATGATGTCCTATCAGAACTCCTACTGGATCCTTCTCCCTCCACTACTCTGGCCCAGGTTGGTGGGACCCGCACAGCGTCTTTCATATTGTGACGCTCAGTAGTCAGTGGTGAAGTGCGGTTGGCATTAAACCTAAGATGTCAGTGAGGAAAAAGCATAAAACAGTCAGAGCAGACTTTAAAAAAATTGCTTAATGGAGTATGCACTAGATTTTATGCAGATGATACAAAGTGATAAAATAAGGCATCTGATACTCTGATACACTTCTTACAGTTTAACTGGCTTGAAGCAATCTTTATCTGACTGCTGTTCATCATTAATGACTAAGCTTATTGAGTCCTGTCCATTAGTCACTCTGTTTGGTCTATACCCAAAGAACACACTGGTCTCCGTTTGAAGCCTGATGCCTTCACCTTCTGCACACTTCACTGTCTCAACCTTCTCTCTCTCCACTGTCTTATGATCTCTAGAAGAGGGATGAAAACATTTCTGTATTTGGAAAAAAGTGAGCCATACTTTGAGTGTCTCAAAAAATATGATGTACTTGTAAGTTTCTCATCTTTGAATGAGGTAAGAATCCTGAGATTTAAAACAACCCTTTGTTTCACTATAGTGTTTTTCTTTTCTTCAGTGATGCATTTGACATTATACATAACCCTAATATGGGATCCACTGAAATGAACATTTTTACCAAAACCATTTGCTCACTTTTGGCAAAATTTAAATAGGTTAATTATATTTTTGTCTTGATTAAAAAAAGTTTTATTTTATATTTATTGAACACTTAACATTCCCAGCAGACAAAGTAAAATACTAGCCTAGCAATAATATAACGGTTAAAAGACCACTTCATGAGTGAGTGAGTGAGCGAGCGAGTGAGAAACAGGGTAATAAAAAAGTCATTGTTTGGTAAAAATTATTCAGTCCTTTTACTTTTTCGGCCAAACACTGAAAGTGTTTGTTTTTGCCTTTTTGGGTGAATAATTTTGGTACCTGAATATTCGGTGCATCCCAACTATACATGTGATTATTAGAATAACTACAAGTAAACAGAATTATAGTAAACAATACAAGTTTTCTTTAAGTAGCTGATGTATTGTGAGTTAGTTTGAACAACAAAATTTGGTTCCAGATTCTCCTTAATAGTCCTCAGCCAGACTATGGTTGTCTTAAATTTATCAGTAGGTCAGTTGATTCATATTAATAAAAGTACTGATTAACTAAAAGACTTCAATGTGAACTACAAACAGTAATGAACTGCCATGAGAAATGGTCTGGAAATGGTTAAACCAACTCATTCACATACAGAAAATTATTATTATTGTATTATTATTGTTGGTATTGATTTATGTAATGTTTTTCTCATTTAAAAAATCATAAGCACTTACCACTTAATAGATTTCAAATCTAAATCATCGTTAATACTTGTTAATCAGTCTTTGATACACTTACCACATTTTCAAAATTTGCTTTTAATAATGACTGAAAATTCAACAAACTGAAACACAAGCCAAAGGAAAAATCATATTTTTTAAAATAAGCAGTATAAAATGGACATTTGGAGCAATGTGCCAACAGTGAAAACACTGGCTGTTAGAGCCGTCTGAATGTGTTGGTGATGAGTGGAGAGGATATAGCATTATATTAACCATGGCAAAATTCCAGACACCTGAAGCTCCAACATAGCCCCAATTAAGAATAAATGAGCTCATGCTGCTACTGTAGCAGCTCATGATATTGAAAAACTTGCTTTACAAATCTTCAAGTCAAACATCAATATTATCCACCTAATAATAAACCATTCAGTCAGGCAGACACTGGTGGATTGGCCAACTAAGCCCCATTGGAAAATTGGAAAATTCTTCTTGTTAGCATCCAACCTTTCATAATAAACCCTTCAAATCTACATGATTCATATATATGACTGTCATTCATCCTTCAAAAGACCAAATTCTGAGTAAAAGTAGTGAATTTGCATGCAGGTGTATTAATAGACCTAAAATGTGTATTATTAAAGAGAATGGCCTAGAAAGACAAACTAAGAAAAAATTGTTAGAGAAACTACCTTTACATGCCCAAAGCATTCATTTATTTGCTAATAATTCTGCCAATTCTTTATAAGTGAGTGTTAATGTTCCCTAAGTATTAGTAGTAACTTACCCATCTGGAATAGACTTCTGGCGCCAGTGAGTGGAGCTAGAGCTGGCGTCACTGGAGTAGGGCTGGTTGTTGGGGGAATTGCGGGTGTGGGGGGAACGGCCCATTACAATGGAGCAAGCTAGAGCATAGTTTTCAGACCCAGGAGAGTACCTGAAAGAGAAAAAGGTCAAGTCATCCAAACTACACATACACACACACAGATTATTACAGCAGGACTGGAGCAAAATGTTAGAACCTCACACAACCTTAAACTATCAGACAACAGTGCATTATTATTAATTTATAGCCCAGAGACCAGAAAATCTTTCCTGACTGACTGGCAGGTCTGTTATAATGGGAGACCTATGAACTGTATCCAGTAAAAAAAAAAAAAAAGTTGAATCACTGTTTTGTATCAGCACAGAAATGATAAGCATAAAATCCAGAATAAATATAGTTGATATATATATATAAAATTTTATTTATAGTATTTACCAATTTTCTCCCAATGTACAAGTAGTAGTAGCCAATTAACCCAAACCATCTGCTTGGAGCTCTCCCCATCACTTTGCAAAGTCATTGACTCTAGGAGGGTGAAGATGAGCACCAGCCTCCTCCAATGCATGTGATCTGGCAACAGCCTCTTTTCAAATAATGCTGATACACCGTCACTGGGGAGCCAACACGCTTGGAGGAAAGCACAGGATTGCCAGCTCTGATGGACCAATCAGTAGACACCTGAGCCAGTGGACATTGTAGAGTGAAAGTGAAGGGGAAAGAGTGCCATCTACCTGCCCAAAGAGAGCACCGCCAATTTTTTGCTCTCTCAGGCCCCGGCTGTCGATGGCCAGCATGACTGGGATTTGAACTCGCGATCCTCTGGTCATAGTCAGCGCCTTAGCCTGCTGAGCCACTCGGGGGCCCAATATTATCAATATTAATATTTAGAGTTGACAAACAGCATAGAAGATCATCCATCTAAGAAGAACCATGTTTGAAAAGGAGATCTGTAGATGTAAAAATGCCTCAAAAGGTTTAAAAAAACCTTCATATGATATAAACAGTTCTATAACAATTTAATGGTTCTTTAGAGGTTTAAATTAGAGGTTCTTCAGTGGAATTATGCAAAAAGACCTTGTCTGGTACCTTTATTTTTAGGAGTGTAATATGATGCCAATTATCTGTAACATGTTGACAAATATTTGAAGAAGTTATAAGTAAATGTAGGAAATATCCGAGATACTATAGTGAATTATTCATCATTTAAAAATGGCCGTTTCAAAATTTTTAAATGTTGTACAACACATGTTAACATACCTGGTGTTTAATAATATGTATTATTTAATAATATTTCAATCTACACTCAGTAGGTTACACTAGTGCATCTCCAAAAACTAGAATATCATAAATTTCATGTGTTCATTAATTGAAAAAGTTGTCATATTTTATATTCATTACATACAAAGTGACATATATTGTAATTTTGATACAGTTACAATAGTAATTTATTCAAACTCTAATTAAAAATGTTCTAATAATCTGAGATTCTGGATTTTTATAAACTGTAAGCCATATGAACAACAGTAAATCAAAAAACATAACTTTGAGTAATGAAAATAACAATTTAATTCCAAAAGTTAAACGACAAGCAAAATTGCACTTTTTCCACAATATAAAAAAATTCTGTTAAACTGTATACAGAGTAAAATGACTGAAAACAAATACTCATGAAAAATTCAAAGGATTAAATGCAATAATGTTAAAACCACTTGAAGACCACTTAATTTTATTGTTTAATTGATGTACTGCATCTAAGGTGACATTCACATTACAAGTCACAGTGCTCAAATCTTTTGTTCAGGTTTAGCCAGGTTTGCAAAAATACAGCTGCTGGTAAAACTTCATCAGAGTTGGCGGTTTGCAGGTTTTTGCACTAAATAAAAGAAGAAACTGAATGAGAAAGTAAGATTTGAAGAAGATTTACATTTTTGAAGCTCATTGAAATGAATTTGTCATTTAAAATTTTGGGCTAGTTTCTGTTTGTGTAGTGTGACTTTCTGTTACAATATCAGTAGGAGGTTTGGGGGATCTGGCAACCTTATATTTGTGAGCTGACTGATGTGAGTAAAACTGGTAAACAGAGGTGTTAGTAGCTAATGTGTGATGGAGTATTAGAGGATCTGGTAACCCTGTATTAGTGAGACTGATGTTAGTAAACAGAGGTGATAGTAGCTGATGTGTGATGGAGTATTAGAGGATCTGGTAACCCTGTATTAGTGAGACTGATGTTAGTAAACAGAGGTGTTAGTAGCTGATGAGTGATGGAGTTTTAGAGGATCTGGTAACCCTGTATTAGTGAGACTGATAGTAAACAGAGGTGTTAGTAGCTGATGTGTGATGGTGTTTAGCTCAGGAGGACAGTAAACAGGTGCTGGACTGTACATAATCAGGTGAAGAAGGTGAATAAATGCCAGCTGGCTGGCTGCTTACAGCGATGTGAGTAAACGAGAGAAGCCAACGCTGCCTCACCCACTACACACATGTGTACAAGCACAAAGACATGAAATCTGACTTGAGCAGTCACATTCAAGTCACATGTCTATGGATCTAGGACCACATATGAAAGTGACTAAAATCTGATTTGTAAAAATTTTGGAAAAAAAAAAAAATCTGATCTGAGCCACATTTAAGGCAAATCATTGGATCAGAGTCACTTCAGCCTGGTAATGTGAATGTAGCCTAGGAGATAACTAGAGTTACCTTTTAGGGTTGAGTGGGCGACCATCACTGGACACACTGCGTGGAATGACTGAACCTCTGTTTGCGTAGTCTGAAGTCTGGGCCTTGCTGAGGGTTGTCCCCAGGCTTACATTACGGTTCTGGGAAGTGGAGACCGCAGTCTGGGGAGCAGCGGTGGATCGAGGAGGCCACTTGTTGTTATTGTTGCGAAAAGGGAACTTGTACTCGTAGGGCATCCCTTCTTTGTGGTTTTTGTAGTCAACCAGTGGCATGTGGTATATCTCCGAACATCCTCTTTACAACAAAGGCAAACAATTATTCAGTAAATCAACAACCACACAGTAGATGGGAATGAGTTACTGCAACCACAGAAAGACAATAATAGATCAAATGGATACAGTACAATTAAATCAAATATATCATACAAAGAGTACACCCTTGGTACAGACAAACAATTCTTCAAATGCCTTTACACAAGTTCATTCATGATGTTGTTACTTAAATTGGCTCCCTTCCATTCGTTGAAGCAAATTCAAACCATGCCTTTGCAAATCATGTGTAACGTATGAAATCTGCTTCTTTACTTTTACGTTGGTGTTGTGAGGCTGTGAGGGTTAACAGGTCAGCTGAGTAAACTGAAGACAAGGTGAAAAACTGAATTTTGCTACAAAAAAGGTTCACCTGCGTGGCGTGGAGTCATCATGTGGTGGGATGATGACCACTCGAACCGTGACTGAAGTGCGTAGCAGGTCAATCATCTGCTCATGAGAGAGTGTTGCCACGGCCACCTTGCAGATCTCTACCAATCGGCTGCCTTGCCTCAGGCCTGCCTGCCAGGCATATCCATATGGCTCGACCTCAGCAACAATGCCCTCAAAGTTCACGTGGAAGCCCAGCTGGCCAAGAGCATTCCTCCTTAGGGTCATCTCCTTCGTCTGACTGCCCTTGGTCACCAACTGAATGACAAATAAAGCAAAATTACAGACAAAAGTGCATGACTTGTACATCTTGGATATGACCAGTGTTCAGAATTTTACTGAACTAAAAAAAGTAAATATCACAAATTTCAATGCATAAAAGGTCACCATGCCCCAAGTGAAGCATCAGCTAGCAACATTTCAGAAGACACATGGAATATATATATCAATGATCTTTCTGTTGTATCTTAAAAATCAGAAGAAAGAGGAGGTTCACACAAGTGACAGAATACATATATTCCTCTCAGAGCCTCGCTTCAAAATCCGGATTGGTTTAAAATAACAAAAAAAAAATCTCATCTCAGAACACACAACACACTGGTTTTCCCAACAAAGAGAAGAAAGTACTGACACAAGTATTTAGCATCACTGTTTTGACATGAATTCTTTTGGGAATATTGAGTTCATTGCAAATTTAGTACGACTGAGCTTTTCAAAGCATCTGTTGTCCCAAAGCAGCTTTACAGAAATCTAACCCCTGGTGAGCAAGTCAAATTCAAGAGAGGCAAGGACAAATTCCCTAAAAGTAAAATATGATCTCAGTAAAACTGAGGAAATTGTCTAAAACATACTGCAAACCCAATCCATTTCCTGTCATGTATATGTTCTGTAAAATATACTGCACATGATGAGACTTAATATACAAGCAATAATATACAGATTAGAATAAAAACAAGTGGTGCTGTTGGCCTTCAAAACTCAATACAGTAGACTTTTAATTAAAGGCCGGTTGTAGACGGGCATTACATGACACCACAGAGCCATTAAGGTGCACCAGTGGCAGACAGATAGAACAGTGTGTGTGTGTGTGTGTGCGTGTGCGTGTGTTTATCAACCACACTATTACTGTGTTGCCATACACAGCAATCAAACCTGGGAAGTGGCCACAGGAGCAAAGCCTGGCAGACACAGCGTCAGCATGAAGACGAATATAACTGAACTGCATGACAGACATGAATATTCTCATAACACATCATTTTGGGAACAAGAGTTATTAGTTCTTTACAAAACCGGAGGACGGAATATCAGCTGCTGCATCAGATCTGAGTGAATTTGTTTGCATTAGGAATACTGTTGATGTGTTCTTGAATGTAAATGTCACAAAACCTAAAACAGGGATGTCACCATCTGATCACACAAAGATTTGATCCTATTACAATTACTACGGCTAACATTCTACAGACCAGACTGCTGTGAAGCACAACATGCTGAGAATTTACTTAGCAACTGCTCAGTATGGGGCTTTAATGCCATAGTATAAAAAATTTGTTTCCCCTCAATTTCCTGCTGAAAAAGAAAAGCAATGCAAAAATGTCTCAGAATTCAGTGCATAAAGAGAGAAACAGCAGCTCGCTCAAGCTCAGTGATGAGATTACTGAAGGGTTTACTAACAGAGCTTGTGGAAAAATAAACAATGTAATCTTTTATAATTAGTATTATATTATAATTATTTAAATAAAGTTCTCCTAATCCTTTATTTTGGCCATGAAGTCAAGTGATCTGTCCACATCAAGGAGCTTCAACTATGCAGAAGGAAGATTCATTATTGCTATGATCAAATCAAATCAAATCAAATTTATTTATAAAGCGCTTTTTACAAGTGATGTCACAAAGCAGATTTACAGGGTTAGTAATAAACACCAAATCATTAATCCCTAATCCCAGGTGATGTCAACTGAATTCACCATATTCTTTAGCAAATGATTCAGTTCATGATGATTCTAAAATTAAAAAAAACTTGGCTTAGTATCTTAGTAATCTTAGTAATTAGTATCTTAGTAATCTTAATCATTAGTATCTTAGTCATTTGATCGGACAAGAGACAGGACTGGGGGACTTTTATTGTTACACACATCACTCCACAATACAGATGTGTCCTATTAACTATTTTATCCCGGAGATGAGAAAAAAGCTTTTCTGATTGGCTGACAGATGTATATTAATTCTGTATAATGGGACGGGTTTGAAGTAGGTATCAAAATGTTTTATTCACCATTCTATAGCCATGCTCTGAAAATGTTATAACCATAACATCCAAGCAAACTAGACTCTTAGAAAAGATGGTTCTTCAAGGGTTTTTTTTAAAAAGAAAATGGTTCTACATAAAACCATGAACACTGAAAGAACTAAAAGGATTCTTTGCATAATGAAAGGTTCTTCAGATTGAGGATACAGAACCTTTATGAAAATGGTTTTATACAGCTGCAAAAATGGTTCTGCTACTGTTGCAATTTCAAGCTTGTAATAACAGGAAACCTTTTTGGTGCTATATAGAACAATTTTCTTTACTAAAGAACCCTTGAAGAACCAACTGTGTAGGCTTGCCGTTATCCTTGTTCATAAAATACAGTGGGGAAAAAAAGTATTTTGACGATAGAGGTCTGTAATTTTCATCATAGGTTCACTTCAACTATGAGAAACAAATGAGAAAAAAAATGTCCAGGAAATCACATTGTAGGATTTTAAAATAATTTATTTGTAAATTATGGTGGAAAATAAGTATTTGGTCATAAACAACCAACAAGAATTCTGG
>BRDA01023126.1:0-11460 GCA_036984385.1 Crenuchus spilurus
CACTTTCTGCATCTCTCCTTGTAGTCACTGGTGGAGATGTTGAGAACTTTCTCTTTCAGGACAGTCATGTTCCTTTTCAACCGTAGCAGCCTCTGGGTAGCGTTACTCTGCCTGAATTCTGAATTAGCCGTCTCTGACTCCACATGTTACAATCAACACAAAGTGAAACCACAGGTTCCAGACTTATATGAACAGACAATATTCTGTAAAATAATCTTATGTTTGGCTATAAGAGGGTCTCAAATCTGTACTGGTATATACAAATGTTGCTGTTCCTGAACACCCCCTAACACAACTTCCTCATAACTCTAAAAGAAAAGAAAAATCTGCACACATTCTAGTTTGTCTGAGCTCACTCCTTTCTTGCCTCATAATGAGCACAATACTAGTTGAATTAAACAGGCTTAA
This sequence comes from Crenuchus spilurus, assembly GCA_036984385.1. Taxonomy (NCBI): domain Eukaryota; kingdom Metazoa; phylum Chordata; class Actinopteri; order Characiformes; family Crenuchidae; genus Crenuchus; species Crenuchus spilurus. Next base: position 409 of record BRDA01023126.1, read on the forward strand.
CTTGCAGACACCAGTAGATCCTGTGTTCCTTTAATATCACTAAAGGCATGCTTCACGTCTGAGCTTTCTCTGCCTGCTCCAGAGCTTTCTTCACCATCTCGGCTGTGCATCTGATAGTTCTTTTCTGTTACAAAGGTTTGAAGTTTATTTAGAAAACTTAATCATATTATATGTAGATAATGCAATGAGTATATAATATTGTGTTGTGCTAAGGCCAGGCCACTAGGTGATGACAGTGTTCTGCATTCCTACAATTATTCTGGCAAACTAATTAGTTTGCATCAGAAGCAGGGTGATGGTTTATGCTGGTCCTGTTTTGTTTATAGGCTCCCATTACTGTCACAGTCACATGCTGAAACAATACAAACACATGCACTTACTGAAGATCACATTTGTTCAACACTGTTTTAGATGACCATTTATACAAGGATCATCACTCAGGCAGTAACTTTCCTGTGACTAGGGTAGTACCCTCAATGGTAGGTTTTCAGTACCTTTAGTTATGAAATGCAATAGTGCTAAATTCTGTTATATTTACTTTTCATGTTGTACAGACTCCACTCATCCAGTTCGGGATCTAGATGTTTACATTTATTTTACTCCTTACAAAATAATATGCAGTGAATCATTCCAGGGACATTACAAAAGGTAACATTTTCAAATGACTCTACAATTCCCCATTTTGTTATTTTGAACATTTCACTCTTTGTATGTTTATTTGCATTTATGTAACACATACGCCTTATAGACATTGTATTAGTTTAGCATTTTATCATTTTACAGGTCTCAGAGTTCTTTCCTGCCACAGAAGGCATTAAAATGACTACAGGAGTGCGTTTCTTAAAAGTTGGTCCTATATTAAGGAGAACTGCCACTGAACTGCCACTAGGGGCGCTGCTGAGAAGTACAAAATGAATGGGATTCTATGGCGCATTAGTGCTCAGGAGTAGCCCTGGCGTTTCTAAATCATTAATTTATAAGTCATTTCTAAATCGTTAATCCTCTTAAAAGATGCTAATAAATTGTTTTTTTCACAAAACAGAACAAAGGACAAATCAGCACCGCTGTTACATGTTACATGCGCCAGTTTTAGATGTGCACCACCTAGCGGCGTGGAAGGTAACGGGAATGCTGTGGTTTTGAGTTGATGCTGTAAATGTTTAATATAAACATCAAAAGCGACTTTTTGTGCAGATTCTGCTTTGTCAAGATTACTGCTGTCTCTCTCATAAAAAGTCTTAATTGTAAATGTTTTATCACAACTCAATTTTTAAGTCCAGTGTCTATCGCTTCACTATTCAATCCATGTATTGTTACGAACTATTGTGAATAATCAGTGGTATAAATATTAACTTATTTTTTATATATTATATATTACATATATTTATTAACTGTTTTAGCCAAATCTATAACTTAAGTTTTAAAATGATAATGTACGTCACATTTTGTATTTAAATGCAAGTAGTGTTATTGGATTATAGGCATATTTACTGTTAAAATATGCAAAAATGGTTTTAATGACAAGATGCTTTTAGTCAGTAATGTATACATTTCCACAATCACTTTTATGTTTAGACTGATTTTCTTTTACTTTTATACCTCTATTGGTATGCAACCATCAAATTGTAAATATCATACTTACCGTGATCCCCAAAGTGATTACAATTTACAGTGATTAAATTAAATAAGTGATTATCCCCAGTTACAGTAAACAGTATACAGTTTATTAAGACTAATCATTCTGTACTTTCTATTATCTAGTAGAACAATAATACAGGTGTACTTTGTTTATATTAATCATTAGGTTTACATTAATTACTGGACAGGCATACTGTAATGACACTGACATGTTAATGATATACCATGAGCCTCATGTAAAATTTAATTCGATGTTCAACCTGAAGCTGACATCCATTTATTTATTCGCTACTTTCCCAAAATCACTGGCAGAAAAATTATGTTCCTTAGATCTCTATTTGTATTTTTAGAATATGTTAATGTCAATGCAATATAAGAGTAGACAGCAAACAAAACAATTAATAGTGTTAGGCATTTTTATTAACTACATTTTACTGGCTTGGATGGCACATCAATTAAACTATTCACATACCTATATACACTATAATTAGTTTCAATTTCATAAAGTAGTAGTTATGAAAAAGTAGTACAAAAGACTTGGTAGCCTGTGATTATATTTAAGAGTTTTATAATCAATCTTATTTTCATTTCATGGTTCTTTATATACTGTATACAATTAAACATGTGCTTACATTCTTCCACATTCCTTAGTAAACACTGCCATGTCATCTCCAAAGTCAAAAATAAGTGTATGAGCATTTCTGTGTCTTCAGTCAATGATAAAGCCCTAAGGGCCATCTGAAGATCTGCCAGCTCATACTGAAGGACATCTGGCTCCTGGACACTTCCTGTCAGGACTCAGAACTCTAGAAGCAGAAACTCCAACTCCCAACCTCCCACGCGGTGGCAGCGATCTCTCTCCACCAATCAGCATAGAGTCCAAAGGTCGCTGTCGCCGGAGTACTGAGCGCGCTCACCTGGTGCTCATTAAATGAACTCTTTTAAACTCCTCTCTCACACTAGCCTGACGCGAAGTATTGCCACTACTTAGTGCCTTACCGAGCGATTCTCTTTGTATTTCCAGTGTGTATATAGTGTTTGACTTTAGCTCTCGTTTTTGACCACGTTTTGTCTTTGCCCTTCTGTCATTGTTTGCTCTGCTGGTATTTTGACCTTGACCTACTTCTGGATTACTCTCTTGCCTGACGTCTTTATCTCTGCTTGCTGTATTCCCTGTTTGCCTGGATCCCTTTTGTGACCATCCGTTCAGTAAATACTTTATTTACTTTTACACACGTGTCTGCTCTCCTGATTTTGCCTTCATTCCTGATAAAATACTTTGCCATAATTATGCAGACAGCAGAAACGGATCCTATGCTCAAAGCGGTCACATCTCAAGGTCAGTTGTTGGGTCAGCACCAAATCATGCTTCAAGAAATCTGTCAGAACTTGAGTACTTTAGCACAAACTGTCACCGAACAACAAGGACAGTTAACTATGCTATGTACTAGTGTCCGTCAGAATACTGAACTTACAGCCCTACGACAGGAAGCATCGGCCGCTGTGACTCACAGCTCAGCAGGATCCTCAGTACTCACGACGCAACAAACACCTTTTCGTGCTATTCCACCAGAGAAGTTCGAGGGATCACCAAATAAGTGTGCTGGCTTTCTTATGCAGAGCGATATATTTATGTCACATTTACCTCCTATGTCAGATCCAACAAAAATTGGCGTTTTGATGTCTTTATTGACTGGTAAAGCACTAGAATGGGCTACGGCCGTATGGCCTCGAGTTTCTCAGATTACTTATTCAGATTTCATTTTGGAGTTCAAGACTGTATTTGCTCATCCCCATCAAGACAAAACTAAAGGGGAGTTGTTGGCCAGATTGAGACAAGGAAATAGAACTGTAGTAGATTACTCCTTGGAATTTCGCACCCTGGCGGCAGCAAGCGGAATGAATGAAGCCGCTCACATTATTCTATTTCATCTAGGACTTAATGATAATATACTCTCAGAGTTGGCATGTAGAGATGATTATTTGGACTTTGAACAATTAGTGAATCTCGCCACACGGATTGATCACATGCTACGCGATTGGAAAACTCATGCACGTCCCATGTTGAAAAATACCACTCCCTCTGTCAGTGACATTGTTGAGCCCATGCAATGTGATTCGTCCCCTTTATCACCTGGAGAAAGACTCAGAAGAAGACAGGAAGGCTTATGCATGTACTGTGCATCCGCCAACCATTATGTGCGGGATTGCAAACTCAGGCCTCACAATGTCCAGGCTCAGACGGAGGGAAAGCGCACGGCACATTCACCGTGCGCTAATGTGGTAAGACTCCCAACATGTGGCATGATTTGAAGGTCATATCGTTTACCATGTACAATATACTGCTCTAATGATTCATTTGTGATTTCAGCGTTGATGGATTCCGGAGCGGAGGGGAACTTCATCCGAGAAGCCTGGGTTAAACAGTTCGGCATTCAAACGGAAAGATTATCCATACCATTTCGTCTAAGCACTCTAGATGGCAGCCCTTTGGGTTCTGGAGAAGTCACTCACCACACAGAACCTCTTAAACTCCAGATTAGTGCCACTCACACTGAAGTGATTTCCCTACTGGTCTTAGAACAGTCGAACTACCCCATCATTTTAGGACTTCCATGGTTAGAGCTCCACAATCCTATCATAGATTGGAAGAAGAAAGACTTGATTAAATTTTCCCCACAATGTTTTAAGACTTGCATCTCTCAGCCTTATATCCAGCTCCAGTCCACCACTGTAGAAAGCCCCAATTCAGAAAACATATGTAATATTCCCAAGGAATACCATGATCTCCAGGAGGTATTTAGTAAACAGAAGGCCACTACTCTTCCCCCTCATCGGCCATATGACTGCGCTCTGGAATTGCTGGATCAGAAGAATTTTCCCAAAGCCCGAGCCTATCCTCTTACCCAAGCTGAAGACGAGGCCATGAATACTTATATCCAAGAGGCTTTAAAACAAAAGTTCATCCGTCCATCTACGTCACCCATAGCATCAGGATTTTTTTTGTTAAAAAGAAGGATGGAGGATTACGTCCCTGTATCGATTATAGAGCAATAAATTTAATTTGTAAGAAATATGCTTACCCCTTACCTCTCATCCCTTCTTCCTTGGAACAGCTGCGGGAGGCACGCATATTTTCCAAATTAGACTTGCGCAGTGCCTATAATCTTATTACAATTCGTGAAGGCGATGAATGGAAAACGGCATTCATCACCACTAGGGGGCACTATGAATACTCCATCATGCCATATGGGCTCAGTATTAGTCCGTCAGTCTTCCAGGCCTTCATTAATGATGTTCTACGTGATATGTTGGGTGCATTTTGCCTCTCTTATATTGATGATATTCTGATTTTCTCGAAAAAAATTATGAAGATCATGTAGAACATGTCCGAGCAGTCCTCCGTCGCCTCCTGGATAATAAACTGTACGTCAAAGCTGAGAAGTGTGAATTTCACATACAACATATCTCCTTTTTAGGGTTCATAATTAGTGCCGGAGGAGTTATCATGGATGACAAGAAGATTGAGGCAGTATTGACCTGGCCTCGTCCTACTAATGCTAAAGAGCTACAACAATTTCTGGGCTTTGCCAATTTCTACAGACATTTTATCAGAAATTATAGTACCTTAGCCGCACCACTCACCTCTTTGACAAAGAAGTCTCCCAAGGAATTTGAATGGAACCACTCTGCTACTTTTGCCTTTAACAATCTTAAAGCAGCATTTACCAAAGCCCCGATCCTATGTCAACCTAATCCTGAGCTTCCTTTTATAGTAGAAGTAGACGCATCGTCTATAGGAGTTGGAGCAAACCTATCCCAAAGAACGGGTGATCCTCCTAAACTACATCCTGTTGCCTATTACTCTCTCAAACTGAATCCGGCTGAGAGAAACTACACTGTGGGAGATCGTGAGCTTTTAGCCATGAAATTAGCCTTTGAAGAATTGAGACACTGGTTGGAAGGTGCTCGTCATAGATTTCTCGTACTCACAGACCATAGGAATCTCGAATATCTTAAGACAGCTAAATGTCTAAATCCTCGTCAAGCACGCTGGGCATTATTCTTTGAACATTTTGATTTTAAGCTATCCTACAGACCCGGATCACAGAATATTAAGGCTGATGCTCTATCTAGGAGGTTTCCAGATCAACAAGCAGAAATTGCCAAAGATCCAGAGAACATTCTTCCGTCTCAGGTATTTCTCTCAGCTATTACGTGGGATGTAGACACAGAAATCAGAGAAGCTCTTAATAACTCCAATGTGCCCAGTCACTGTCCTGCTAATAAACTATACGTTCCCCCTCAATTCAGAAATAAACTGCTTACTTGGTCACATTCATCTCTCTTCTGGACATCCAGGGGTCCGCCGTACACAACAAATCCTGTCTATTAGATACTGGTGGGAAACTGCGACAAGACACACAAAGATTTGTGCTATCATGTCCTACATGTGCCAAATGTAAGACCCCAAAGACCCTTCCTGCAGGTAAACTCATGCCATTACCGGTTCCTGATCATCCTTGGTCTCATCTGGCCTTAGACTGTCACAGACCTCCCATCATCAGACGGCTTTGACACTATTATGACAGTAGTCGATAGATTTTCCAGGGCAGTGAAATTTGTCCCTTTTCAAGGTATTCCAACAGCTTTTCAGACAGCTGAAGCACTCTTTAAATACGTATTTCAGAACTTTGGAAATCCGGAAGACATCCTTTCTGATCGCGGTCCCCAGTTTACGTCACAGGTTTGGTCAGCCTTTTTTGAACATTTAGGAGTCAATGTCAGTTTAACCTCTGGTTATCATCCCCAGTCTAATGGACAATGTGAACGGACTAATCAAGAACTGGCTAAGTTTCTAAGACTCTACTGTCACAATAATCCCCAAGATTGGTCACATTTCCTTATCTGGGCCGAAATGGCACAGAATTCACTTATCTCCAGCGCTACTGGTCTCACACCTTTTCAGTGTGTGTTAGGTTTTCAGCCTGCTTTAGCACCATGGACAGCATCCAGCAGGGAAGTACCAGCAGTTGATGACTGGATGCAGCGCAGTGAATGTGTATGGGAGGAGACACATCAGCGAATCGAAGAGGTTCAGAAACGGAATAAGGACTTTGCAGACCGGAAACGTGGAACTACACCTTCATATGAACCTGGAGATCGCGTATGGCTATCGACAAAAGATATGAAGGGACGTAGTAAATTAAATTCTAAATATATAGGACCATTTCTAATACTTAACTAAAATTAACGATGTAGCTTACAGACTAAAAGCTTCCGCCTAGATATAGACTTGCTAACACATTTCATGTCTCTCTCTTAAAACCAGTTATTCATGGCCCTTTGGGGGAGGAGTTCTCAGGTGATGCTGGCACTGATCGTACTGAGGAGTTGGAGGAACCCATCTACCCTATACGTGCCCTTCTCAACTCTCGCTATCATGGTGGCAGGCTTCAATATCTGGTAGATTTGGAGAACTATGGTCCAGAGGAACAATGTTGGGTACCGGCTTCGGATATTCTGGATCCGAGCATGACTTCCACAGTTCTCATCCAGATCGACCTGCTCCTCACGCGAGAGGATGGCCCAGGTCTCGCTCACTCCCTATTCCTCCACGTCGTGGAGGGAGGGCTTCCCGTTTGAGAAGAGGGGCATCAGGGGGGCGTGATGTCAGGACTCAGAACTCTAGGAGTAGAAACTCCAACTCCCAACCGCCCACGCGGCGGCAGCGATCTCTCTCCACCAATCAGCACAGAGTCCAAAGGTCTCTGTCGCCGGAGTACTGAGCGCGCTCACCTGGTGCTCATTAAATGAACTCTTTTAAACTCCTCTCTCACACTAGCCTGACGCAAAGTATTGCCACTACTTAGTGCCTTACTGAGCGATTCTCTTTGTATTTCCAGTGTGTATATAGTGTTTGACTTTAGCTCTCGTTTTTGACCACGTTTTGTCTTTGCCCTTCTGTCATTGTTTGCTCTGCTGGTATTTTGACCTTGACCTACTTCTGGATTACTCTCTTGCCTGACGTCTTTATCTCTGCTTGCTGTATTCCCTGTTTGCCTGGATCCCTTTTGTGACCATCCGTTCAGTAAATACTTTATTTACTTTTACGCACGTGTCTGCTCTCCTGATTTTGCCTTCATTCCTGATACTTCCCTTGAGAAGGTGTCTGTTTGTCCTGAATCCACTCTACAGCTTTCTGAACATCCATTAGAAGTGGTTGCTGCGTAAGAAAAGAAGCAATAACTAATACATTTATATTTGCAACATTTGGCAAAGCTCTTATCCAGAGTGATGTACAACAGTGTTTTGTTTCCATTAAGAGAATGATCTCAGCTAGTACAGACAGGTTAAAGTCCAAACTACTCTTCAGTTCAGACACTGTTAGAACTAAACCATCAATGATACCTACAAAGAAGGAAAGATACACAATATAAGAGCAACTAGTGCTGCTTAAGTGCTCCACAAAGAGATGCTCTTCAGTCTGGGTGTGAAGACTGTGAGGGACTCTGCTGTTAGAACAACCAGTGGGAATTTGTTCCACCACTTCAGTGCCAGGACAGAGAAGAGTCTTGATACTAGTTTTCCACGTGTCTTGAAGGATGGCGGGTCAAACTGTACTGGAAGCTCGAAGGGTTTGAGATGCACCTCAAGACTTGACCATTGCCATTAGATAAGGAGGTACTGGTCCATTTCTTGCTTTGTAGGCGAGCATCAGGGTTTTGAATCTGATGCGAGTAATACAGTAAATGTTTTTATTGTGTAGGAATAAGAGCTTATTACCAACCTGCACTTGTAAACTCTCTGGTGGTTACTTCGTCGATCCAACATTTGTGAATAGTAAAACCTAAAATAATTTAAGAAAAGTATAAAAGTACACAGTAGGTTAGGAGTTTCAAAAACAAATTACTAAACAATCTAACTAAATTATGTAGGCATGCATTAAGCAGAGGATTGTCCATTTATGTCCATCTTTTATATGCACTGCTCAAAAAAATAAAGGGAACACTAAAATAACACATACTAGATCTCAATGAATAAAATATTCCAGTTGAAAATCTTTATTTATTACATAATAGAATGCGTTAGGAACAAAATAACAAAAATGATCAATGTAAATCAAAATTATCCCATTGAGTTCTGGATTTGGAATCATAGTCAAAATCTCATACCACAGCAGACCTTCTTGCCACAGCTCGCATTGATATGCCATCCTGGATGAGTTGCACTACCTGAGCAACTTCTGTGGGTTGTAGACATCACCTCATGCTACCTCTATGGTGAGAGAACTGACCAAATGCAAAGTGAACAAAACATCAGCCAGAAAGGATGATAACAGAGAAAAGGTCTGTGGTCACCACCTGCAGAACCACTCCTGAATAGAGTTTGTCTTGCTAATTGTCTCTCCTTTCTACCTGTTGTCTGTTCCATTGGCACAATAGCAGGTCAAAATTGATTCACAGTCAGTGTTGCTTCATAACTGGACAGGTTGGTTTCACGGAAGTGTGGTTGACATGTCTGACAAGGACAGGCACTCCAGAGAGATGAAACTTTGACTCCAAAGCTGAAGTAATGAATTGTTTTCAATTGTTTTACATCGTGTTGTTTGTGTTCCCTTTATTTTTTTGAGAATTGTACATTTGCCACTAACTGAAACATTAAACTAGCATGTAGAAAGTTTACCTTCATGATGGACAGCCTATTAAAGAGACCAGAGACCAACCAGAGGTGCCTTGAGTTTGTCCAGGCATGCTGGCTTGAACATGCGTGGTGCTCAAAAAGGGTTTGGCAGGTTTGGCAAAGACGTTTCTGTTCATGTGATTCTGAAACACAAAAGGTCAACATTACTTTAAGTTGGCTACTCAACTCTCTCTGCCTTTACACTTAATTGATGTACCTGCTCTTTACATGTGTAGCATACATTCTTTACTAGTGATATGAAAATTGTGAACTAAATGTTCAAAAGTAATTACAGGCCAAGTTGACAGATAGCTGAAGACAGCAAATTTAGCTAATCACGTGTCTTAACTCAAAAGAGTTCATGGTGACATATGTGCTCCAGACCCTTTAAAATCTGTGTCAACTTTCTTTGCAGTCTGTTGTGTCATTTATGTTACATTACTATTTTAGCCTTAAAATAGCCATATGCTAGGGTGACCAGACGTCCTCTTTTTCCCGGACATGTCCTACTTTTGAGACCTAAAAAAATGTCCGGGGGGAATTTCAAAGTTGTCCAGAATTTTGTTTGACTGCCTCAAACATAATGTTGTGGCGACCCAGACGGCTCACGAATAACTCCTCGAGAAACCATTTTTATTGGTCAATCTCCAGCAATACAACACAGCAAAAAGAATCACATGAACATTCACGCTCTCACTCACACAGTTATGCATTTGATTTACTCCCACACCAACGGTGACTATCCTAAACTACATAAGCACTCACACATGCACACATTTATTCATACAACACAGAACACCTAAAGTTTTACCCCTACATGAACCCACAGAACAGTTACACTAACCCTCCCAAACCACCCCCAAAGACCCCTGGGAATATGCAAAACGGCAGACTGTCGCCTACGGAAATGCGACACCCCCTAGCACGCCACAATACATACAGTGCATTGTGATTTGAATTGCCATTCCGTTCCATTCCACTCCATTCCAGGTTTCTCTGTAACGCAAAATAGTCACGCCCTTCTCCTCAAATATATCTACGGCAATGCCGAAACGAAAGTGTACGTTTGTGTAGGAGTTAAAGAAAAAATTCCTGTGCTTTCGCCAGGGTCGTGATCCGTATGAGGCAGAGTGCTTGATGTGTAAGGCAGGCTCTTATGTGTCTGTGGCAAATAAAGGTGCCAACGACTTGCAGGTGCACGTCAATTCAACAAAGCACGCGAAAGCAGCCAGAGCCAGGGGCGAGAGCTCTTCAGCTAAAGTCACAGATTTTCTTTGTGATAAAGAAATTATACTTTTTTTTACTTAGTCTATCACTATTACACTCAAATCATGTCAGTGTATGTTTTGTTAGTGTACTATGTTGTTTTGTGCTGTTAAATAAATGCAGTTATTACACAGACACCATGTCATTTGTGTCATATCATACACTGATGATCCCCCCCTCCAAAAAATTAAAAAATAAAAATAAAAAATAAAAAAAAGGTGTCCTCCTTTTCAGAAACCCAAATCTGGTCACCCTACCATATGCCCTCTTTATCACAATAATAAAAATATGAATTAACTGCTCAATTAATTTAACTGATTCAGTTTTGACTTTTGTATCAATATGCATGTTTTTGTCTGGGTTCTTATGGCTTAATTAGGCCAAGTAAAAAAAAAGAATTGGTGATCATCCCCGCCCGACCCTCTAAAAAGCACCCGACCGTTTTTTTTTTTTTTTTTTTTTTTT
>BRDA01023131.1:13909-44818 GCA_036984385.1 Crenuchus spilurus
AATCACCAATCGTGCAAGCGGAGAGTCGCGACCCCAGAACCCAAGCTTAGGAGTAGACTCGCCTCAAAGGTACAAGAGGTGGAAACTCCGCTCAGATGAGGATTCGAACCCAAGACCCCAGCGCTGAGAGGCGAACGTGCTAACCACTAAGCCACCGTGCCGCCTGAATTAAACTTTATCTCATACTAAATAAACATGTCATTGATGATAGGTCTTTGAAAATCTGGCTTAGTAGGGTGTATTCAATATTTGTTGATTGAGTTCCCTTAAAAAGTAATTTAGGCTGTTTATTTGTTATGAGAAGGGGCTCACACAGTATAAAAGGCAGTGGATTTTTCAAATGTTAGACGTGGTTACAAGGTTTTTTATGCCAACATACACAGTAAATCTGCCAGTGTTAAATCAACACTATTAGAGTTAAATTAACACTGAGGGTGTCAAAATGTAACACTCTCAGTGTTAATTTACCTCTAATAGTGTTGATTTAACACTGGCAGATTTACTGTGTACTTTCTCTGTTTTTATGTCTCGGTGGTGCCATTTAAAGTTTTACATTCTCATTGGTTTGTAGGTGGAGAGTGGAGAATGCTGTGTGAGAATTTAACAGATAGCTGCTATGTACCTAATGCACTACCTAGAGGACCAGGTTACGTGTTCAGAGTGGCCTGCATTACCAAAAGAGGGACAGGACCTTTCAGTGACCCTTCACCTCCTGCTTTTATGACATCACCATATGAAGGTAAGCAAATATAACAGTTTATCTGCCACTTGTTGTTAACTTATTCTGTCAATTTTACATGTATTGTATTAATGACAGAAGCCACTAAATTTAGTGTATTAATGCTGCAGAACGTTTTCTGGTGGCTTTACATTGTCTATAATTATATTTTTGATTAACATTGACAATTTTCCTAATTTTATTCACAATCAATATACATTTTTGGTAAATTCAGCTGTCCCGTGTGACCACCAATAAGTGATTACTCACTTTTTACCTTATGGCTTGATCAATTTCATCACTGTAATGACTTCTTTCTTTCTTCGAAGACTCTCATGTTCCTCTGATTCTGATGGAATCTGCTGGCTCTAAGATCACTGTGCCAGGAGGTCTAGGCTCTGAGAAGTCGTACAGCTTCCTTTCTGAGATCAACAGGTACATCATAGTTGCTTTCCACTGAGGAGCAGTGGCAGATAAAGTATTTTGTGTACATTTAGAGCCTAGTATACATTGCTATAGTACAAACACCATATTGCTAATATACTGTACATGTAGTCCCATCTATTTAGGCCTTCAGACAAACTCAAAGAGAATATCTTTTTCCTCTAGGGGGCGTTTCAGTGTGGTGGTGCAGTGTGAGGACAACAGGAGTTCTCGGCCCCTGGTGGCGAAGCTGACCCCATACAGGCCAGAGCAGAGACAGCTGGTGCTGAGGGAGTATCAGGTGCTTCGGAGACTGAACCACCAACACCTCGTCCAGCTCCATGCTGCCATCCTCACTCCATCCTGCCTGCTGCTCATAGAGGAGCTCTGCTCAGGCCGGGAAATCCTCTACAACCTGGCCGACAGGTGAGAGTCAACAGTAAACAGTCATCTTATCCATATACAAAAATACAGACAGGCAGCAGATTGCTACTGGGGTCTGCAAAAATAAATACACAAAAAAATTATAGGAAAATATATTAACTTCATCACATATGTTGGCATTCAGTACTAAGTGAAATATTAGCAGCAAAACATATTTACAAGCACAATTAAATTGGCATAAGCCACGCCCATTTTCTGCTGAGTCTGAATACAGTTACAGAAACACATTCAGGCATTGTGTTACACACTTAAATGACATTTTTATTTGAAATTATTTTGTATTTTAGCATCATTTCAGCATGTATTAATTTTGCAGAACAGTTGGGTTTGTATCACCACAGTATCTAATATGGATCCACAGTCATTTTTTATTGTACATTTTATTAATGCAATCCAAAACACCTACCTCAGTGCTTAGCTATGAACTGCAATAACAAAACATCTTGAGCATTCAGCCTGGGAATTTTCTGCGGGCAAATAAACTATCTGGAGTGGGGTAACGTGCTTCCCGCAGTGAACATTTAGTCCAGAGTCTTACCTGTAGTGTGTTAAGTTGGTCCCGTTGGGGTTGTCACTCAGTGAACGTCTCTCGGGGGGGTTCAACTCTAGACCTTACCAATTGGTGTACATGAGCGCCTATGACTTGTTAGCTACATTAGCCTTGTATCTGCAGTGTAAAACTAAAGCAATGATCTTCAGACTTCAAACATGACTTGAATGACTGGCTACAGTTGGAATAGGGGGTAAAATGTTAATATAATTAACTTTTTAAGACCTTAAATTTTAACCCTGTTCTTCTGTGCTGTAGAGATGTGTATGCAGAGCTGCATGTGAGTGAGCTGCTGAGACAAGTACTGAGTGGAGTGGATTATCTGCATGGCCGCCACATCGTCCACCTGGACCTGCGCTCAGATAACATGCTAGTGACTGAACGTAGTGTGGTAAAAATTGTGGACTTTGGCTCCGCACAACCCTTTACTCCAGGACAGACGCTCAACATTGAACACATAAAAGAAACAACAGAGAGCAAAGGTACAGCCAACATTTAACCTCACTGTACTGTTGAATCTAAACTCCACATTCTTCAGAACAGGGACTGTCCTGCTCCTTCAAACTCAAAGCATCTCCATTGTAGAACAGTGTAGATCTGTTGTATTTATGAGGGATGTTTTCTATATTTGTGTGTTCCTTTTGTCAGTTTACATTGTCCTCCCTAAAGCTCCTGAGATTTTGGAAGGGCAGGGCGTCGGACCTGCCACAGATATATGGGCTCTTGGAGTTCTGGCTTTTATTATGTAAGTAAACAAATGCTATATATACATTGGTGTTTGAAAGTTTGTGAACCTTTCTGAATGTTCTATATTTCATCAATTTGACCTAAAACTTCATCAGATTGTCATACAAGACCAAAAGGTCGATAAAGAGGACCAAATCAAACAAATTTGTCAAATATATTAGACTTGCTCACTTATTTATTGAGGAAAAAGGATCCAATATTACATGTCTGTGAGTTCTCAAAAGTATGGGAACCTTTGCTTTAAGTATCTGGTGTGACCACATTCTGCAGCAGTAACTGCAACTGAACATTTCTGATAACTGTTGATCAGTCCTGCATATTGGCTTGGTGGAATTTTAGCCCATTGCTTTGTACAAAACAGCTTCTACTCTGTTATGGTTTGTTTCATTTCTCTTGGATTAAGGTCAAGACTATGACTTGGCCATTCCAAAAAATGAGCTTTATTCTTCTTTAGTCATTCTTTGATAGAACAACTTGTGTCATTAAGGTCTTGCTGCATGACCCACATTCTCCTGGGATTCACAGACAGATATCCTGACACTTTCCTTTAGAATTTGCTGGTATAATTCAGAATGAACTGTTCCATCATTGTAGGCCAAAGTGCAGGGCTGACGATCTAATTTTGGGGATGCACTAGTAAATAAAAATTAAGATATGTTGAATGTGTCCAGGATTACAGAGCTATAGATGATTCTATTATGGCTCAGAAAGCTGTGAAACATCAAGAATGAAGTTCTATTTATTTCAATACCAAGAATAATGTACATCACATTTCAAAAGTGATGACCAAATCTCAAGGCAAGAAATGTGACCAAAATTACTATTATGTGAGAACTAGACTATATGATTTATCATTTAATTATGTTAAAATCCCAAAATACTAAACCTAAAAGTGTTTTAGGTGTCCATACTATGTGTGCAATTATGATAGATGAATAAACTAAACAGCAATTATGGTATATATAATGGTAGATAATGGTTTTGTAAGGTGCTTTTTAACTGAAAAGTATAATGTACAAAGAAGGACCGAAGGAAGTAGCATTAAACATTAGACTGTTATTATTTTCTCATCTCTATTAAAAGCACACTGTTAATAACTCAGTGCCTCCTTTAACAGGCTGAGTGCAGACAGTCCATTCCATGCTGAGCTGAACTGGGAGAGGGATCGGAACATCAGGAAAGGGAAAATCCAGTTTGGACGCTGCTATCCAGGACTTTCTGAAGGAGCAATTAACTTCCTGAAGAGCACTCTGAACAATAAAGCGTGGTAAAAAGCTGATAGAGGATTACAGAATGCTTAGAACATATATAACTATAACTAACTACATTTATTATTAGGAACATTACATCATTAATTATAGTCGTGCATGCAATTTATATTCTGTGACAACAGAATTTTACATATTTAATATATCAAATTTCCCATGTATTACATGTATTGAGATATTTATGATGTTTTCTTTTTAGGGCAAGACCATCAGCTGCAGAGTGTCTGCAGAACTCATGGATACGAGGGGACCGAAGCCCTTCCAGACACACAGACTCAATGGTGTGTTTCTCCACAGATAAACTGCACGCTTTCCTCAGACAGCGAGAGGTCAAACGAGACCATGCTCGCACCAAAGTCACCCTACCACTTTCCTAACATATCTGGAGTACAGCAGGGGTGAGCAAGAAGAGTTCTTCATCACCAAGACCTGCAAAAATGAACAATGTGAACACAAACTAGGCAAACTAGGAAGGCTTATTTTTAGCATTTTGTTGCATTTCTGACATGAGTAGGGGAGAATGGAGCACAACAAACAATACAATTTGGTGGGGATAAATTTAACAGACTGAGGGGCTACTTTTAACAATAGCCTGATAAATCTATACAAACAATTAATTCAATACAATTCTATGTTGTTTAAACTTTCCAACCAAAATACATCATAAATATGATTCATGAGAAAATTCAGGAATAGAAACATATCAGCGACAGAAGATTAGAGAACATCCAGATCCATTATCCCACCCACTTAATCCTTAGATATTTTATTTAATTATACAAAATTATACAAAAACTCTGAATTTATATGGAAACCATGAATTTCTTTCTTTCTCTTTGGCCGATATTTGTCAAACTTTGGATAAGAATGTTGATCTAAGATCAGCTAATGGTGTTAAAACTGAATAGAAATACATGAGACCTGATCCTGGATCAACATTCTTACTCTGAGATCCTTGCTAAATTCTTCTAAATGGTGCTATATTGCAGCCACTAATCTGTGTGAACTGTCAACATTCACAGATGATGTTGATAAAAGATTACCAAAATCATGTTTACCCTGATTTGTTTAACTACATAAAAAATCTTACACTTTACCCCACATTAGTTTGTGCCCCACTCTGATCTACTCTTAAGTGTTTTCATATGACACTACCTGTCTAGTATTTTATAGTTTTACTTTGTTTGTTGATAGTTCATACCATGTCCTATATCGAGTCCTGCTTTTGTTTTTAATCAACCATGAACATGTGAGCCTGTTGTGCTGGTTCTTCAAAGACAAATAATAATAAGTACAGTCTTATTCAAATGTTAGTGAAACCGTGGTTAGAAATGTTTTATTGATTTTCTAAGCGATTTAACTCACTTGGGGAGTAAAATCTTCTACAGAGAATGCACTTCTACGCATTTTAATGCACACCTACTGTTACTTTACTGACTTTAACATTTTGGAACATAAGATATAGTCTGCAAAAGTTAAATATTAGATATTTTATGGTTTATTTTTTCCAATATGATAAATTCAGCAAATAAAAAGAGACTGTGCACTAAAAATAGCTGAAAATATCTTTTTAACCAGGCAAAAATGCTTACAAAGAACAAGACTGTATTATTGTAGATAAAAGTTTACAGTGATTATTGAGATGTATTTTCTTTGATGATTTGATAGACATTTTACGTGATCTGATTAGTCTTTAATAACATCACTGGGTGGGCATCAAAGTTCTCTATATAAAAGTTTTTCAAGTAGATTTTTTTTGTGTTCAGCTCTTTCAGTGACTTTTCAGCAAAAACACAGAATTTACAGTACTGTGCAAAATCCCTGATCTCATTTAGTGGTAATAAGTGTGACAGGCACAAATAATATGGCCAATGTGTCTATAATTACAGAGCACACAATACACAAGCAGTCACACAAATTAAGTTAAAACAGGTGATGTCATGTGCATGGTAATAAAAACAACAGCACTGTACAACTTTGGGAATGAATTATGGTGTACAGGGTATTTTTACAGGTATACAATTATGGTATACAATTACAGGTATACAATTGTACAGGTATACAACTTTGGTGTATTAGGGTGAATATAACAACTGTCAGGAGCAAATGGTCCTAACGAATAGTTGTGGTGTTCAGCTGTTTATGAGAGTGATGGCCTGAGGGTAAAAACTGTGTCTGGAAGTCTTAGAATACATGGCTGCCAGAGGGGAGAAGTTGAAAAAGGTTGCGACCAGGGTGCAATGAATCAGTAATGATTTTCTCTGCCCGTTTTCTAGTCCTTGTGTAGTACAAGTCCTGCATGGAGAGAAGAGATGTTCTGACTGTACCAGAGCACCAGCCATCCTAGAAGAGGCCTCTCCACACTGATGCAGGGTCGTTGACTTTTTTTCTGTCATTCTTTAGAATGAATACAAATAAACATAGAGTACAAGTAACTGAAAAAAGTAGCTGATATGTTGCGAGCTAGTTTGAGGAACAACATTTGGCTCCAGATGTTCTCCTAGATGTACACTTGATTTAACATAATGAAATATTGTGGTGTTGGATGGAACTACAAATAATACTGGACTTTCACAGAGAATCACACTTAATTTACTAATGTTATACGTATTCAAATAAATACTTAATGACCAGATAAATACATTATAAATTCATAAATTTTATTTGGGGGCTAAAACTTTTTTATGCTGTATTTTGCTGTAAAACGTTGTGCAGCCTGTTGTCACTGGTCAAAGAATTCAACAGGATGTCAGCACAGACACCATAGTGTACGTTTCTCTGATGGAATGAACATTACTTACATGTTGTGTTTCATTAATTCAATGATGTGGATGGTTGTGATTATTTTGGAGGTAAAGTTGTCTTAAGTTTTGTTTATTCATGTGCTAATTTAATACAATGGCTCCATTTATATCAGTGAAACTTTACTTAAGCTCTACCTGGATAGGATTAAATGATTGTTGGGGTCCACGTAGGACTAAGAAAAGTACAGGCTGAATTAGACTGGTCTTCACCATACTGTGCGCTCGTCTGATCATTGCAGTCATCTCATTCTATTCATATTCATAGCACTAGAACATCATTTATCCTGCAGTAATTTTATTGCCATCTAGGCTTGAGTTTTATCACTGAGGAACTGTGTTAACTATTAGACAACTTTGCATGATTTTGAAATTGGGATGTTCAAAGTGTTATATCTGTCTTTGCACTTCATATATTATTTGACATCATGTCGTGCATGGGACCTTTTCAAAAGTGTTTTAGATAAATTTTTTTGAGTGAATAAAATTGAACTTGTGTTTGAACTAAGAAAAAAAAGTCAGACACATGTTTGAATTCTTAATCACTGTATACTGTGGGATAAATTGTTTGTAGCTGAGTAAATACATTTGAATGGAACTATAAAGTAATCAATCTGTTGCAAGTATGCATGGCTCTGAAATGGGAATTCCATGAATTTTTCAACAATCAAAAATATGTTCAGAGTGGTTTGGTGTGAACTGCTCCATTCTAGAGAAACTTACCAAGTCACAGTATTCACAGTGATGGTGACAAGAAATGGACATCTGAAAAAGTTTGTCTCTAAAAGCTGCCTCACAGAAAGTGATTAAATGAAACATGAATACACCTCCTGCATTTTAGGACAGCAACACACCCCCAAAAAATTTGGCATGGTAAAGTATTTACCACTTTATGTTGTCATTTCTTCTCACAACATTTAAAATATGTTTTGGCAGTAACAATACCAAGTGATGAAGTGTTTTTGGGGTGTCACCTGTTGTGATGGTCTATATCAGATGCTTCCAAGCCCAGAGAATGTCGGGACATGATCAACATAATTCTTTATTTATGCACAGCAAAAAAATTTTTATACCTAAATATTTTATGAATTTACTGTATATTTTTATCTTAGTGCTTTCAGCTGTTTTTATCATCATTACATTGAGTGGTCACTTTTAAACATCATACAATGGTTCCATGAAAAAAATAATTCACAGCTAGCACTGTTTCCACCAAAAACAATGTCCCTTTAGGATTGACTGTACACAATGTATTGAAACAGGTTAGCTCCACGCCGCTGGGAGGCGAACTCGTGCGCTGAGTGTAACAGTTGAAGGCAAAGAACGAAATCTCGCTTCGTTAGCATAGCATCAGCGAAGCTGTGACAACACAAATAATCACTTGGATAAGAAAAGAAAGGCCCAGGTAAGCGTATATGTTATATTACACATTTATATATCAGTTATAAGTGTTTTAGGGGAAAGTAAAGCTCTAGTACTATAATATAAAGAAAACAAGCCATTCATGTCGAATAGCATGTTAGCAGACTTAGCCTGTTTGTTTTAATGGGCGGTTTGGGAGTCTCAGGATACAGAATAGCTAAAGCTTAGCTCACAGGTGCTTTTCTTCCTGTTATAATGTTGTGATTTACAGTGTAGAGGCCGAGATGACCCGTCTGTACTCACCTATATATTATTGTTGTTTATGAATGAAGACAGGAACCCGCCCCATGTCTTCTGCTCAGTACGGACTGGACTTTTAGATTAGATTACATTCAACTTTATTGTCCTTGTGCAGAGTACAGTTACAGAGCCAATTAAATGCAGTTAGCATCTAACCAGATTGCAGGGTGTAGTATTTTTTTACATAAAGTGCAGTAGGTAATCATTGAGGTGGTACAGTGAGTTGCAGAAATGTGAATATCTATTGCAAAGAAATAATATATACATTATTAAGAGAGTATACACATATATGTGAGGTTGCATATTTAAAGTATATGAACAGTGTAGAGGTGCAAGGATGCAGTTAAGTGGCAGTGCAATGGTATAGTACGTATATTATATGTGAGGTTGCAGATATGAAGTACAGTAACATGAGCAAATCAGAGGTGAAAGGATATAGTAGGATAGTTAAAGTGGCGATGTTCAGTAGTGTCACAGCCTCAGAGAGAGCCTCCAAGTATGTGAACGGAGATCTGTAATGTTTTACATCAGTTCATAATGTTGTTACAAACTATTTTTACATCTCTGCTTCAGTTAATCCTCATTTTCATTGTACAGATCATGGCTACTGGCGCTGATGTGAGAGATATTTTGGAGTTGGCAGGAGGAGATAATGATTCAGGACCCATCAGCAAGAAAGACATCATCAACTCAGACAAGGTAAACCTGCCTTTACTTGTACACAGTGCTGAAAAACAGAATCTTGTTTGTAATTTTTCATAATATTCACCCTTATGTCTTTCAGAAAAAGGTCAAGAAAACCACAGAGACGCTGACCTTCAAGAGACCAGAGGGAATGCACAGAGAAGTCTATGCTTTGCTCTACTCTGACAAAAAGTATGAACTTTTTCACCAAATATTTCACCTGCTATAAAAAAAATGCACCATGTATATTGGGCTCTGTGATGCCTGCTTTAAAGTATGGTAGTATTATTTTGTTTGACAGTTTGGACTGTATTTAAAACCTTTTCTATGAATATTACTTGTATTAGGACATTATGTTGTCTCTGAGAATGGTGTATGTCATTGTTCCACTTATGGGACAGGCTTTTTATTTTTAAAGCAATCATTCATTCCATTGGGGAACTGCCTGGTTCTCACTGATTTAATATGTTGTTGATATGAAGTATTTCTTCAAGTATGTCCTATTAAATTAAATTTATACCATGTAACATTTATGCTGGGCTCTGCAATCCAGGTGGTATAAAACAGTTTGTAACAGTTTGTCTAGTAAAGGCGTAATGTATTATGTATACATAAAATTATATATTACTAAATATATTTTAAGTCATATAAAAACTAGTTTGAATTTTGAATCCAAAAGCTGACCTATTGTGAACATTTCATGATGAATGGGCCAACAGAAATGCTCCATACTTGCTTAGAATGGCATCTTTTTACATTCTTGTATATTTAAGCATAGAATGTTATTACCTTTTACTGTAAAATTACCATTTTGGAGGTTTTCTGGCAGCAGTGATTATGTATATGAAACAAATTCCTAATATGCACCAATGTATATGTCAAAGCTAATATTCTGATTCTCTCTCTACAGGGATGCTCCTCCACTATTGCCAAGTGACACCACTCAGGGTTACCGGACAGTGAAAGCAAAACTGGGCTGTAAGAAGGTGAGACCGTGGAAGTGGATGCCTTTCACCAACCCAGCCAGGAAAGATGGAGCCATCTTCCATCACTGGAGACGAGCAGTGGAGGAGGGCAAGGACTATCCTTTTGCTCGGTTTAACAAGGTGAGGAAGAGTAGGGGAGTAAATGTAGTGTGGCAGAAATGGGTGGAGGAAACTACATGACATTGAGCAGAGTTCTACACAGAACTGATTTGTTTTCAGTTTCACTCTCATAATATTTCATCTCACTGCTACCTGCTACAGAAAATGAGCATTATTTGTCCTCCCAATCACAATGCCAACATTTGACCCACTTCTTTCTGCAGTGTCATGAGGTTATAGACATCCAGTATTTGACACAGTCTTTTCACAATTTAAAATATTTTCTTTATGAAGTAATGTGGCAATCCTTGTCATTTCATTTGATGTTAAAGTAACCTCAAAATAGGTTTTTTATACCCAGTGAAAAAGCAAGAATTACACCAGTCAACATTTTCAGTTTACTCTTGCCATTTGACTATCTAAAGACTCCACCTTCTCTCTTGCTTAAAAGAATGAATTTTGCATTCATACATAATTTGCTTAATGGAATAACTATTAATTTTTGTTATTTTTGAGTGACAGCTGCAGTTTTCTTTAAGCCTTTCATTAAGTTGCTGAGTTTTTCTACACAAATGAAAACATTTAATAACTTCAATGTTAATGGGCAGGCAAGACTCTAAAAATGTGGGTTTTCCCTCCCAGACTGTCCAGGTGCCCGTGTATTCAGAACAGGAGTATCAGATGTATCTCCATGATGATGGCTGGACTAAAGCAGAGACGGATCACCTGTTTGACCTGTGCAAACGATTTGACCTGCGATTTATTGTTATCCATGACCGCTATGATCACCAGCAGTACAGAGTAAGTAATGAAGCATTGCTAAGACCTCATAACTGAAAATTGTTTTGCCATGAAGGTCTGTATTGCTACATTTAATGCTAATTTGAGCAATTTTAATCAAAAGTTGTATGTACTACATCACCCACTTTAACTGTAATGTTATCATGATTATTCAGAATGTTTGCATCCATTTTCTGTGTAATCTTCAGTGTATCAATAACAATTTCACTGGTTTTCTAGAAACGTTCTGTGGAGGATCTGAAGGAGCGTTATTATAATATCTGTGGGAAACTGACGAAGGTTCGTGCAGTAACTGGAACAGAGCCCAAGATCTACATATTTGATGCAGGTCATGAGAGACGACGAAAAGAACAGCTGGAGAGACTCTTCAACCGCACACCAGAACAGGTCAGAGCTTACCTGACTTTCAGTGCTTTCAGTGCTTTTTAATAATAAGTTGCACCAATTTGAGACTGTATTTTGTTGGCAACTGAAAAGTTCGGTATTACAGAGATTATGGAGATTAAATTAACAACAGAACAAATGTGGAAGTTAAGCTGTGGAAATGGCTGTTTTCTATTAAATATACAGCTGCAGTAAAGACAGTGAAGAGTGCTTTTAATTTATAGCCAGATTATTGATTTGATATTGAGTATTAGGCCAAGTAAAAAAAAAGAATTGGTGATCATCCCCGCCCGACCCTCTAAAAAGCACCCAACCTTTTTTTTTTTTTTTTTTTTTTTTTTTTTTTTTTTTTTTTACACAAAAAAACGCGCCAAACACCCTAGTCTGGCCTAGAATCATTCAAATTTCGCATGCTTCCAAAGACGTGATCCCAAATCAATTCTGCACATGTGCAGTACACTTCCTAGTGGCTGTCAATACGAATGGCCGGTCGTTTTCGTGTCTTCTGGGGAGATGTTCCGTACTTCAGTTGAATTTGTAAATCACTCAAGAAGAACATGATCTATGTTTAACATGGTTTATTTAAGTTTTCAACATCATTTTATTATTCGCTACATACTGTAGCGTTGGGGAAGAGAGTAAAGAAAAAGGATGAGACATTGACTTACTAAATGCTCTTTTACTGCTCTCTTAGTAAAAAGGAAAGTGCAGTAGCAAATGCTCACTGCTTTATAACACGAAAGTACGACTAAGACACACATTAACGGTAACTTAACTAAAATAACTCACAGAGAATAGACTACAACTAACAATCATTACACATAAAAAATCCCCTCTTAAAGACCCCAAATAATTACAAAATAGACCCCATAAACACACAAGAGAACTTTATGCAAATACCGTACGACACGCAGCCATCTGATTGGCCGACACCCACAATACTATTCTACCATCAATCAAAAAAAAAAAAAAAAAAAAACCTCCCCCCCGACCCAAAATTTTGGTGAAAAAGGATGATCACCAATTTTTTTTTTTTACTTGGCCTTATCTTACTACACTTGGTAACATTTGTATAGTCCTGTGTAGTTTATTTATAAATACCTGTCTCGTTAAGTGGTTTGTTAGTAATACTAGGATTATAGTCATTTGATTTAGATTTTGGGTATCATGATACTACACTTTGTATTAAAATTCTGGTACTGTGTTTTGTTTTTGTTTTTTTATGCAGAGGAATCTAGGGCATCAGCAAAATTAGAATATCATAATTTAATTCAGAAAGGTAGTTTCCATTTTTTGAATTAAACTATGAAAACAAATGAAATTTTTCCACAATATTCTAAGTTTTGGAGATGCACAGTAATGTTGGATCTTCACCTTAGCATCATTAGTGCTTAATTCACAGACTGTCCTATAGGGGGCAGCCTATCTTAATAAATCAATTTCTCTTTCAAAGGCATTACACTGTGTAACAGTCAGGTTTTCAGAGATTTATGCTTTCTAAAGGCTAAACTTTGTGAGTCTTTTGCTTGTCTGAACTATGTGTTTCTGTATGTTTGTCTTGGGTGTTTACCTTCTTGAATGATAAGTAAGAAACTACACTTGAGATTTTTATGCATTAAATCTCAGTGATGAGAGTCATGCCTTTTTTTTTTGTATTTACTTACATTAACATCTATTTATCGTTTGACAAGAGCTAATTTATTTCCCAAATGCATATTTTGCTTTGGGTTGTTTTTTTGGATGGTGCTGTATGTTATCTAAGATGCTAACATTTTTAACAACCTGTCTGGTGAAGTGGATTGTTAGTAATATTAGGGTTGTGTTCAAGATTAGGTTTGAATTTTTGGTTCTAGTTCAGTCTGGGGTTAGATTTAATAGAATCTGTAACATTCAGCTTAAAGTATAGTTGCATTAAACATCTATTCAGTTGAATGTATTTAAGGCAGCTGTTGTTGTATTCACTTCTCTGTCCTCTATCTCTAGGTAGCGGAGGAAGAATACTTGATCCAGGAGCTGAGGAAGATTGAGACGCGTAAGAAGGAGCGAGAGAAGAAGGCTCAAGACCTGCAAAAGCTCATCACTGCAGCTGACAGCACTACAGAAATGCGCAGAGCCGAACGCAAAGCCACCAAAAAGAAACTCCCACAGAAAAGAGAGACAGAGAAACCGGTAACAGGCTTTCTTTTTTGCTGTGTTTACACCAAAGTCTTTATATACCCGTCTGTGAACATCTGGGCATTGCCTTCAGGCAATTATTTCTATTCCTACAGACCCTTATTCACTTACACAAAATATTTTTGGACATTTTTCTGTATGGGGATTAAGCTTAGTCCTGGACTGCACAGCATTTTTTAGAACTACACAGACTTTTCATTGAAAAGAAAGTAAAGCCCAGGACTAAGCCTAATCCCTGCATGGGAAACCCATCATATTATATGCAAAAAAAAACAGTTCTGCACATTTATCTTAATTTTAAATTCTACATTTAAAACTGCATTTAATATTTAAAATGTAAATTTGCAAATTTAGGAGAAGTCTTTTGGACTAAATTGACTTATGATGTATGGAATGCCACCTTCAATCACAGATACAAATTTCAGAAACTTAGTCCTGAGTGGAAAGTACAGTGTTCTGTTTTTTGACCAAGTAAAATGGCATAAAAATTATTTCCTTTAACCTGTCATCTTCTAGACTGTACCTGAAACTGCAGGAATTAAGTTCCCTGACTTCAAATCAGCAGGCGTCTCATTGCGAAGCCAGAGGGTGAGTCCAACCTGCACGTTTCAGCATTGTGTTTATTCCAGCTGCTTTGAGTTTGACATATTTGTTGCAATTTCACAACAGAATTCACTAAAACTGAATCTACATTATACAATGTCAGGCACACAATTTTTCCAAACTATGGGTCTGTTTTAATACCTAGTGAGCTCTCTGTATAGACAGCTTTTCTATCACAATATGTACAACTCCGTGAAGAAAGCTGTCTCAATTCTTAGATACCTCAATATACTGCCTACTGAGATGCCTCATTTTGACCGATTATCGAGAGAGCATCGAATGCTTCCGCAGTCATTAAGGCAATCCCACAATGCAACATGGTGCAGTGGATACAAGCAGAGCAGCCAGCAGCAGGTTAAGCCGCAGTATGATTTTTAAATGCAAGTTATTCTTACATATAATTCTACTAAAATAGCTATAAAACCTGCAAGAGCAACATCTATGGTGGTGATATGCTGAGGCGATTTTGACAACTGAGGTAATGTCGGTCGTGTGCAGTGGGCATGAATAAGTGATGTCATCACTGTCTAAATAAATCGTTTTATTTATCTGGCTTATAAGAGTGGATGATGGTTAGAACACTGACTACTTAGACAGCTGTCTGCTATGTGTTGAGACAGACCTTATATTTAATTTATTTCACTAAAATTGTGTACGTCTTTCTGACCAACAGAAATGAAAACAAAATGTATGCCGAGCTGTATTTTGACAAAATGTGTATTGTTCAAGTTCCAGTTTTATTTGTCACATAAGAGTTAAAAACTACACTGTACATACCTTGCAGAATAAACCTTGGCTCCTTAGCTGTACATGAACATGATTATCCTGATGCAATTTCTGGTAACTATTTCATATCACCCATGCCTGGTATACAGTGTGTTATCTGTGAGAACTGAGAGATGGCTGCAGGAGAAGCTGTGAGCTTGTTTATGGCTCCTGTTGGCTAAAGAGTGATTAATTAATACTGTCACATGTAAAGAAATGCTTTGAAAGTAAGCAGATTTTTCATAAAAACTGATGATGAGCCACCATGTGTGAAGCGCATTAAGACTAGTCTCATAGTCTATGGCTCAGACATGACTGCTAAGCTGTTGCTCTTGACTCGGGTGGGTAAACTCGTTTTGAAGTGAGTTTTGTGGGCATTACGAGTGAAAGATTACCTCATTTTTATCTCACTACTTTCAGTTCTTTTCATCGTGTAGCCTTTTGAGCTTAAAGGTGCTAATGACCCTGCTCAACATCATGGAATTCAGATATGCAATTTTTCAGATATGCAAAATAAATTTTATTTATTTTTTATTTATTTCACTGCATAAGGGGTAACTAAGAGTTTATTTATCATACATATTTATAGGGTGTGGGTGTACATCGCAGGCTCAAAGTTGTTATTTTACATATAAATCTAATGAATTTCACATTTCATAAACATATTAATGAGTTTCACAGACTTTAGCTAAGGCTTTCTCTGCGTATAAGTTGTGAAAGTTGTTCTATTTATACAGGAATGTAATTACATAAATGACATTTTAAGTTTATTAATGACTTTAGCTTATTTATGGAGTGAGAGGACTGAGCTGAGGTTGTGGCTTTACTAAACAAACATGCATCATGTATCAGAGTATTTTTTTTTTGGTCATCTATGATTTAAATGACTTGTTTTCTATGCATTCCAGATGAAGTTGCCCAGCTCTGTAGGCCAGAAGAAAATAAAAGCAATTGAGCAGATCCTCACAGATCTAGGAGTGGGTGAGTTCTCCATAAATGTGGAATTTTATATGGATTTGCCTACATATAGCTTATGTTTTGTTCTTTAACCTCTCCAACAGTACATGCCCAAATTTTAGGGTTTTTACACAGCAACTACAGGAAATAAATGCAAAATATAGATTTTGTATTCAGTATATTGGCAGCAAATGTGTTTTATTTTTAACATAACACATGCTTACTGCTGAACACAAAACACAATGTAATTTTTTTTGTCCCAGGAATTATTGTTCATGCTGTATAGTTCTGATGGGACTTTATACAGGTTCATTTTGCAACTTATACACAAACAATTCTGTTTATTTGGGTTTCAACTAAAAAATCACAACTTAAGGGTTTTTTCCCCCCAATGCATTTTTTAAGGTTTATTCCAAAATGATATGGCTTAGTTGAAGCAATATCTTTGTCAGGTCAAAATAAACAGAAAGTAACAATTTGAGAAAAGGGATGATGATTTTAGTTTCAAATGACACGTTATTTTACATCGATCTTGGAGAATAAGAAAGTAATGAATCTCTGAATGTAAGGAAAAGATGCTAGATTCTCCAGCATGAGGCTATTTAGGAGGGTGCTCACTTATTTAAATAGTAATGCATCTCCATAAAATGAGAATATAATAAAAAAAAAAAATTTTGTAACAAAAACTCCTTTTATATTCATTACATGTAATGCGACATATTTCAAGTCTATTTTGTTTTAATGTGGTTACTGTTAATAGTAATTTACTCAAATTCTAAATTAAATATTTTAATAATTTGAGATCGTAGATTTCTGATTTTCATGAGTTATAAGCACTAAATAGCATTCAACACAAAAAAATACTTAAAATGTCACTTCACATGTAATGGATATTTTTGATGTGGCACTGTATTTTTTTTTATAATGGTCTTAAAGGCAACTGAAAAGATGGTCTTGTAATATCAAATTTTAGGTTGACAATTTTTGTTGTTGTTGTATATGACATTCCAGGTCATTGTTGCATTTCTTTACAATTACTTTGCAAGCATTTAATGAATGCAGTAAGTGAAGATGTATCATTGTAGTTTATCTAGTTCTTCTAAATTGGCTTTGAAAAATCATGAGACATGCAAAACCCTAAACAACATATGTCATATGTCACTCATCATCCTAGTCCTAGACAGCTCAGTGTCTTATTTGATGAGTTGGTTTGGGTTATCGGAGGAACACTAAAATTATCAAGAATGGAGAATAGCACTTGATAACTGTTTGTGCTGCAGATTTGAACCCCATGCCCACCGAGGAGATTGTGCAGATGTTTAATGAGCTCCGCAGTGACCTGGTGCTACTCTATGAACTCAAGCAGGCCCACAGTAACTGTGAGTACGAGCAGCAGATGTTGCGGCACCGTTATGAAGCCCTGCTCAAGGCAGGGGGTGCTGTGACTCCTCAGAGTGAGAGCGGAGTGGGTACAGACAGCCAAGCCTGGCCTGGTCCTGACGATATCAAAACAGAAGCAAAGGAGCAGATCATCGATGTGGTGGGAGCTCCGCTTACGCCTAATTCAGTAAGTGCACAAAGAGCACCTCTAAAAGAAATCATCACTGAATTTAGTATTCTTAATGAACAGTTTTTCCCTTCTGTATCTCAACTGAATCCACGTAATTGGAATTTCCTAAAGCTGAACCTAATGAGAATTGACTCATCAGTTTGGTTTGGCACACAGTAATAGTGGGAATCCTAGTATATCAATGTATTCTTCATGGATAAAAAGGAAATTTTAGTCATTATCAGTTTAGTATTGGATTGCAAATCATAATTACTACTTGGCACCACATTTGAACTTTTGCACACAGTCTTACACATAATGTAATCGGTTAAAATGATTATTATTGTGTGTTGTTATTGTGTATTATCAGTACTAGCCCAAACATTAGCCATTATCTGTTTTAGGCCAGAAATTCTGCCTAAAGGTTCAAAGATTAGAATTTTTGTTTGTGGGTAAAATGATGTATAATATTGTTAATCTGTTTTGTATTTTATAATGCATAGTTCTGGTCCTAAAATCTGATTGGCTAAGCCACGTTCAAAGCTGTTGTAAAACACAAACACACCTCTCCTATACATCTATATTCCTTGTAAATGCGATATTTTAAAACTGCTGCCATTTTCTTCAAAACTCATCTAACTGACCAATCTCAGTTTCTTGAGCTAAAGTCTAACAGCTCCAGGTTCTACTTTCTGCAAGTTCTTCAGAGTAAGAATCCCTTCAGAAAGAGGACAACATCTCTGCAGTTCAAGTTATCTAAAAAAACATGTGTAAACTTGATTTAAACATATCAGTTTGATGGAAACAACACATTATTATAGCTTAACGTTCACCCTCATGTTGTGCAGTAATCCTCAACATTATATATATTGTTCTGATTTTATCATGGAGAAGAATGTTTTAGGCACTGTGGTTAGTGTCATGCCTAAACAGCCCTCCTCATGATAAAATTGCCAAAATGCGCAGCCTCTCGTGACTTTTTGCTTTAATTCAAAAGTAAGAAACTTTATTAATATTAACTGAATGCTCTTCTTAACAGCGCAAACGACGAGAGTCTGCCTCCAGCTCTTCTTCCATCAAGAAAATAAAGAAACCATGACATGGATCACATTTTAAATTGGACATGTTTGGTAAAGAAGTAAAGGAAAAACTTTGGGAACCTTTAACAGTCTGAATCTCTGGACTCGGGGACTTTGTAATGTGACTTTGGAGGTGTAAGACATTTATCACTCCAGCAGCTAAGTACCATGTTTTATCTTCACTGCTGAAAAGGTCTTTCCAGGATACTACCCCCCACTGCCTTCTCTACTCTCTCTTTTTTAAAGTCTCTCAGTTTTTAAATGTCCCCTCAACCACCCCCCCCCTCCCATCCCAGGTCATCCAGCTTCATGATGCACACCAACTCTGACAGCCTATTCCACTCCTACCGTACCTTCATGATGCAATGCAGGGGAAGCCAGATGAATGGTGAATTGCTGGAGAGAGTTAATTGTCATTTTGGAAGGAAGCGAAGGGATGGGTACAATACCTGCTTATCTGTCTGAAGTGGATACAAAAAAGGATTCTTTTTGGGTCGTGTCAGTTTTTGGCTTTAGATTATATAAAATAGCTTTGTATGTTTTCCATCCTTTTGAGTTTCATGTGAAAGTTGAACATTTCAAATTCAGTCAGCTTGAAGTATATCTACAAGTGCCATTCTGCCAGTTTCCTCATTTACCTCCAGTCCTGACCCCCACTGAAATCTGCCTGAGATGGACAGAGAAAATGACTGCTGTTTTCAGACCAACATAGCTGTGAATGGATCCTAATTCATTAAAACCCAATAAATGTTTTTTCCATGTCTGGTATTTTCTAGATGAATATTCAGATTTGTTTTTATATTTGTAGACATAATTGCTGCATTCCAAAAGATTGACTTCAGTTCAGTTGGATCACTATTAACTATCTTTCAAATACAGCTGAGAAGTGCAAGCTATATTCTGGTGATTTCTGAGAATCACCCATATAGTCTTTCCTGTATGTGTCTGACCCTCAGCAAGTTTAAGAAAATGTTGGTTGTGGCAATCACATTTGAAGAATTCATGTTCAGATGTAAGTTGCTCATATTAGCTGGGCTACCCAAGCTACAAAATGTTGAAACTAGTTTAGTTCAGTGTTGGATGTAATATTAATTGTAGTAGTGCAACACAAATTGTACTACACATTGTAAGAAATGTTTTATATGCCATCTTACTTTTATTCTCCATCAGAGCATTCATTTGGCTCCATCAAACTCCATTTAGCATTCAAGTGGGTCTTAAGGTTGGCATTTGGCATGGGTCCTTGATAGGACAGTGCAATCAAAACCCATTTTTCTCATCTGCAGCCTAGCTTTTGTAATGCAGCTCATAGTGGATGATTTAGTTTTTGTATGCTAAGCATTCTTCACAAGGGTGCAGTATTAACAGTCCAGTATCCAAAGCCAGATTATTGGACATGATGTAAAACTGAAAGACCCCTGGCCATTTCCTCTGTAAGAGAAAAACTTTAGTCCT
Organism: Crenuchus spilurus; assembly: GCA_036984385.1. Classification (NCBI taxonomy): domain Eukaryota; kingdom Metazoa; phylum Chordata; class Actinopteri; order Characiformes; family Crenuchidae; genus Crenuchus; species Crenuchus spilurus. The sequence continues at coordinate 34,060 of BRDA01023131.1, forward strand.
GATGTCCTGACTAAATTTCCTACTACTGATAATCCACATCTTCAAAAACTCTTAAAAAAAATAAATAAATAAAGGTTTCATTTTGGTCCTTGCAGTGCTCTACTGGTACATCTCCACTGTGACTTATATTGTTTTTGTGCATTTAAAATAAAGTCAGACTGCATCTTCTTGCTTGTGTAAGCTCTGGCAGCACAGGTCATTAATAACAGTGCTCTCACTCAGCAGGACTTCATGAACTGATGATGATAAAGCCATATCCAGTAAATTCATTACACTATTGAACATGACAGATACATTTATAATTGACACGTCAGTTTTTTCCCCACTTGACAAATGTTTCTGACTAGAGGCATAACCCTACGCCATTAACAGCTAATCCTGTCATTTTAATAACGTAGTGGAACATTTGGGTGCTGGTCGGGTTCTTAAATGAGGGATTATTTCTATAAAACCTTAGTTGACTGTTTTTCTGAAATTAATGAGAATATGTTCATAGTATTATATATATATATAAAATGAATCTCCTCCAATGAATTGCCTCCTTACTTCCTTTTGTCCTACCTCCTCCAACCTGTAAGTCAAAAATTTATCATACATCACCATCTTTAAAGGAATTGTTCAAAAAATCTGTTACAAATGTTTACATTTGCCTCAGATCAGCCAAGACAACTGGAATTGTACCAGTAGTATTGCTAACAAACACTAGAACTCCGGAGTTACCTAATACCCAGTTCAGATGGGAATTCTGTAAAAATGTCACCAAAACTTCTTTTCATTTTCTCAAACTATATCCACATCTTAATGAATCTGAGATTCAATCAGGCAAATCGAACAAAAGATGTTTGAGGTTTAGATCATAATAAAAACACTTTAAAGCAGGCCTTGAATATTTACAGTCACTGAGAAAGCAATTTATGAAATCACTGAATAATAATTGACATCTTGTTAATGTTGCTTTGAAATAAGTGTGAGTGTAATGATTTACTGTAAAATTTTATTGAAAAAAAAAAGTTTTTCAGACTGTTTTTACACACCTGGAATTTTTCAAAATGGTCAAAAATTTTAGTTCTTAAAGATGGACAGAATAAAAGGTGAGTGTGGGTGTGTGTGTAGTCGTGCAGCTGGGGTTTTAGGAGGTGAGTGGAGGATGAGAAACAGTGGTAAAATTGATTCTTGGTGTCTATATTTCATGTTGAAAATTGGCTCGTAAATCCAGTGGTATGATCTATGGAGGCCGTTGTCTTTGGAAAAAAAAATCAGTAAGTGTGTAATTTCTCCCTTGACAGAACACAGTCGAAAGGCGATCCTTCTTCGCTCTCTCTCTCTTTCTCTCTCTCTTCCTGTATCTCAACCTCTCTCTGAATTTTCCTCTCTTTTCATGGGTCTCCAGCTCATTACAGAAGATCCATTTGTCAAATCTGTTTCTATAAGGTTGACTTAACTTTGCTGAAATATTGATTTGGCATTTTTGGGATGATTTAAAGTCTTACCTAAATGTTCTCTATTGTTTAATACCATTTTGTCTAGAATCTTTGCAAATCTACTGTAAAATAATGTCTGTGACATCACAGAGTGTATTCATAACAATTTCATGAAATAATTTTGATAATAAATATGTTGGTAATAATAAAAATGAGGAAGTTTTTTTAAGACATTCAGACATCTGGTTCCTGCCCCCATCATTGTGAACAATTCTGACTCCAGGATTTCTCTAGAATGAAGCATTTATTGTCAAACCACTCTGACTTTTATTAGATGAAGATTTTATAGATTAATTCCCTTTGTTGTTGTGATTTTAATACTAACACAAAGCACGTTCATTCATCTTCTACATATTTGTACTGCATATTTTGTGCAATGCCTTTAAATATCTGTCATGTTTTCAAAATCTATTTATCTCTTAGATTTAAACACACCATTTTATTACAATGCTTTTAAGAAGCAGATGTAAATTAGCTTTGTTCTGATTGGCTGCACAGTATTGTGCTTCAATTACCAAATGGCCCTGGCTAAATCTCTCTATGCTACTATGATCCGAGGATTGTGAGTTTGAGTCCCAATCATGCTGTTTGCCATCGACAGCCGGGGCCTCGAGGAAGCAGAATTGGCCATGCACTCTCTTCTGATGGGCAAGATGGTGTACTCTCCTTAGCACTACAAACAATGTCAACTGATTTGGGCGTCTGCTGGGCAATCCATCAGAACTGGGGATCTGCCCTTTTCTCTGAGCACGCTAGCTGCCCGGCGGCAATATTTTGCCAGCAGTTAGGAAAAAACGGGCTTGATGTCACTGGTTTTGGAGGAGGCCTGTGCTCGTGTGTCCCTTCCCAAGAATGTCAGGGACATTGCAAGTGATAGTGATAGGGAGAGTTGATAAAAGGGGTGGGATAATTGGCCACTAAGTCTCATGAAAATTGGGTAAAATTATTATTTTTTTTAAATGAACATTTCAGCATGGGGGCCCCCAAGTGGCTATACTCTATAATCAGAGGATCACCAGTTCGAATCCCGGTTATGCTGCTTGCCATCAATAGCCAAAGTCTGAAAGAGCTGTGCACTCTCCGGATGGGTAGATGGCACTCTCTCTCCAGCACAACTAAGTAATTGTCTGCTGGTTCAGGCATCTGCTTTTCTCCAAGTGTGACAGACTTGTAGCAACAATGTATCACAAGCCTGCACGATCGCCTATAAGGTGATGACAGAGCAGGCTCCCTCTTATCTGCACTCGCTCCTAAAAGCTTATGTCCCGGCCCGGTCGCTGCGCTCCTCCACTGAACGTCGCCTTGCTTTGCCTAACATTCACACAAAGCAATCCAGACTGTTCTCCTCAGTAGTTCCCAGATGGTGGAACAAGCTGCCTACCACCACTAGAGCAGAGGTGTCCCTCACTGGGTTCAAGAAACTCCTAAAATTCGAGCTCTTCAAAGAGCACCTGCTCTAGCGATCCCAAATACTTCCCATGAGTACTGATATGCACTCAGCATTCGATATCCAAATGTTAATTCTAGTATACTAGTACTAGTAAATACTAGTACAACTCTAGTATTATTTTTTCGCATCTGTACTTTCCCACTATTGTAAGTCGCTTTGGATAAAAGCGTCCGCTAAATGCAATGTAATGTAATGTAATGTATCAGTTCTGCCAGCAGTTGGAAAAGAGGTGGTGACTGACTTCACATGCATTGGAGGAGAGCTGTGCTAGTTTTCACCCTCCTAGAGTCAGGACATTACAAGTAAATGGATTTTGGTGACATCATAACAGTTTTGCAATATTTTTTCAGAAGTATCAAAAAACATACACACTCTGTCCAAAAGTATCTGGACACTGAATTGTGAATTCATTCTTTAAGGTCAATAATCATTGACAGGCATTACATTGATACAGCTTGTATAATCTCCATATTAAAGCAATGGGCCACATTTTTCTAACAGTTGTTCTTAAAGTCAAGTCAAGTCAAGTGGCTTTTATTGTCATTACATCTGAGTACAGGTACACAGTGCAATGAAATTACGTTCCTCCGGAACCATAGTGCAACATGCAATGACAGTACAGTAGACAACAAAGTGCTAAGGTGCAACAGGACAACAGAGGACTAAACACTACAATAAATATAGCAGACAAACTTAACAGACAGGACAAGACAGTGCAGTACCGATGCGGTACAATGGAATGTCCGTGGCGCGGATAAGGTGCAAGAGATATGCAACATACTGTAACATATAGATGTGCATGCTAACAGCAGTTACTGAGGTAGAGAGTTTATGGTTTGTAGTTTTTGGGTGAGCAGCAAATATCGCTGATACGATGGGGATGTTAGTGTGGGGGATGTGTGCTGAGTGCTAGTGTGAGTGCTTTGTGTTTGGGACAGTCCTTGTGTGGGTGTGATGAGTGGTGTGGGGTGGGGGTACAGTTCAGAAATATTACTGTAAATAAAGTAATATAATATACAACATGAGAACAGTGTGCTGTTCGGTGGGTGTAGATTCTGCTCTTACTGAAGAACAAATCCCAAATAAGAAAACATTGGTTAATATTTTGAAAACTGTGTAAGAGGGTTTTAAGAAGACATTTCTTAAAAATGGTTGGTGAATGAGGGCCATTAACCTATTGACTGCGATGCTCTGGAGCACCCACACATGCCCCAAATCACCATGTCAAATGCCAATCATCAACTAGAAGAGTATAAAGACCCCCATCACTGTGTAACTGCATTCTCTAGAGTGAAGGAGCTCCATCCAATCCTTTGGGATAAGTTGCAGTGCCATTTGTGATTCAGAACTTATCAATACCCGAATACCTGAATCCAGTCCTCACAGCAATGTTCCAACATCTAATGTCAAGTCTGCAGAGGACAATAGAGGTTGTTACTGCAGTAGAGGCCAACAAACTCTTATTAATATCCTTGATATGGATGAAGCCTAAGAAGATCATCTCCTTTTCCCGTTACTGTGTGCTTGTAAATACTGATAGTTTTATATCAGATACATTCTAGACCTCCACATTTGAATCTGCTACCCATAGAAAGGCTCATTGCATTGTTAGCCGAGTGTAAATGATAAAGCTGGTCACCACAGCTGTGTGTGTGTGTGTGAAGTGAGAGCGGTTTATTATCCTGAGGAAGAAGTGATGACGCGAAACGACACGATCTCTATCAGCTGCGCTCGAGTGAAGGAGTGCCTGTTAATCACAGCCTAAGAGGGGTGAAGGGTGTTTATCATAATTGAAGTCTTTCCTGGGCTAATTGTGGCTATATGTCACTGTCCGACAGCCCAGCCATGCTGGAGGAATGATGGAGGATGGACTGAGAGAGCCAGAACATGCATATATTCGCAGAGACTGATTTTTAGCTGGAGAGAATTAAATATGAGCTTCATCTCTGAGAAGCAAAGCAACATGTAGGTTTCCATCATTATAAGATGATGGCAGTGATGGTGATGATTATTCAATAAACCTCCAGGCACCAAATAACAAATGCGTTGTAGACTTCAGGGACCTAGAGGGCCCAAATCCTACATTGTTGTTCAAGGCCAAATGAATAGGACGATACATGAAAATGTTCAAAAATTTATGGTAATATTATCACAAAAACTGATTCATTCCTTAATATAAACACATTTTTGACATCACAAGAACAATTCATTCATAACATAGTTCTTTTCATCTTAATTTCATGTACGTGCACTGGAGAGTGAACAGCACACGTCTGATATGAGTTTAAATGTTATGTACAGTGCCACATTAAAAAAAATATCATGAAAAGGTAAATTTTACTTTCATATTTTATACTCATTACATTTGTTTTACTGTTTATCAGTATGGCTTATGTCTCATAAGAAATCCAGCAAAACAAAATCAGAACCAGAATCTCAGAAAAATAAATCAGAATTTTGAGTAAATTACTATTCAAAAAGTATCAAGATCAAAACAAAAAAGGCTTGAAATACATCACTTTATGTGTATAATTTTTTTTACAATAAATTATGATCACAAACGAACTTTTTCACCATATTCTGGTGAAAAGGTTTTGTAGGTGCACTACCTATTATATACATTTCCAAGAAAAAAGTATGTGAAGCCTTTGGAATTGCTTGGATTTCTGATCATCACAATTATAAACAAAGACAATATCACTAAATTAACACACAGCTGTACTTTTCATTTGTTTCATTTGAGCATGTTGAGTAAACATCCACAGAGCAGGGTTTTTAGCATCTGTACTACTGAGGATGAATCATTTTTCAGTGATATGAGCCCTTTAAACGGTTTTCAAAGACATGACTGATATTTAAAAGGTGCATTTAGACAGGTGACTGTTTTGTTACAGGAGAAAATTAACTTTTACCTCTACCTGATTTATAGTGCAGCTGATAGTATAGATGGTAGGACATTGAATATTGAGTATATGCTAATTCCTAAAGGTTTTGGAGCCTAAAGCATGAAGGAAAGCTCATTCCTACTTCTTTGAAAGCAAACAGATGAGGTTATGTTCTCATTCACCAGTAAAACTGCCCCGTCCACTTTGAGGACGGTTCATCTTCATGCCCTTAAGACAGCAGCAGAGTTTGATTAAGTGGGGACTCTCTGGGTCTCTTTTGGGAGAAGCTTTTCACTCCATTTTCAGGGACACCATCAAGCAGTAGTTCGAAAAGAGGTGGTGGCTGTATCACACGCAACGGAGGAGGCGTGTACATGTCTTCACCCTCCTAGAGTCAGGGACAGTGCAAAGTGATAGGGAGAGCCACTAATGGGTTGGGTTATTTGGTGACTACCACAAAAGGTAGAAAATTGGCAAAAAAATTATAAAAAAAAGAAAGAACAAAAAATTGCATGATTCTAAATCTTTTCATTTTTGTACGTTTTATTTTTATTTTTATAGCTTCCTGCAGATTAATACGTTTATGGATATAATTAGTACAAATTGGAATATTGTTTTTTTTTTTTAAGTTCAGAATTTCATTCAATAATGTAAACCATCATATTTTATATTTATTACATGTAAAGTAACATTTCAAGCCTTTCTTATTTTAATATTGATCAGTGAATTACAGCTCATGAAAATCAGAAATTCAGAATCTCAAATGATTAAAATATTTCATTTTGAGTAAATTACAATTCAAACAGCATCAACATTAAAACTAAAAAAGCTTGAAAATGTGTAATGAATATAAAATGTATGACAGTTTACATGTTAATTAAATTATGAACACAAATGAACTTTTTTCACAATATTCTACATGTTTAGATTATGTAAAACTATAATAATTGTATGCATATTATACATCTGAACGCAAATCCTTTTACAGTACCTGTCAATAGGACAAACCTCCTCATTCAATGTTTTTTTCCCTACATTGTAAATAAATACTGAAGTCATCCAGACTATGAAGGAACACACAAGGAATCATGTAGTAAACTTAAAATTGTTAAACAAACCAAAATACGTTTTAGATTTTACATTCTTCAGAGTAGACACACAACTGATGTCTCAAACACATTAAGAGGGTAAGAAATGCAAGTCATGAACTCTTGACAAGGCACAGCTGTTAACTGAAAGCCATTCCAGGTGACTACCTCATAAAGCTGACTGAGAAAATGCCAAGAAACCTGCCATCTAAGCAAGAGGTGCCTACTGTGAAGAATCTAAAATAAACATTTTCTGTTCTGTTTAACACTTTTTTATTTACTAAATAATTGCATATGTATTTCTTCATAGTTTGGATGACTTTAGTATTAATCTACAATGAAGACCATTTTTAAATAATAAAAAATCATGAAACTTTGACTGGTACTGTATATGTCACTGAAAACACACATTTCCAACTTATGACAGGGTTCCTTACTGAGTAATTACACAGAAAACAGTATTAAAGAGACATTTGTGTGGTTATTAAATGGAGCTGTTCTGAATAGACTGGAGGATGTAAAGTGATATAGTTAGTCAATAGTTTAATGATTCTCTGTGTTGTATATCTCAGTAAAGGACAGCACTGACACAGAAACCTCAGTATAGTCACAGTGAGCTGTTCCTGCTTCACTGCTTCTTACAGCTTTACAATCACAACTGTCTCAATTATCTGCCTGACATGTCATTAGCTGCTGCAGCTGCTCCCACAGCCGAACACAGGTGAAGCTCTGAGGGGAACAATTTTAACATGGGGCTGTCGTGCACAATGAAATTCCAAAAAGCATAATCCGGTGTTGTTCTGAATTCGGAACCCCCACCGTGAGATGCATCCCTTGTCGGGACGCTTACTTAGCAGTGGTATTCCATTGCCTTTACTTTGGTTATTGTGACCAAAGGAACTTAAATACAATCCATTCCAGTCATGAATAAAGGAAGTAAACCTTTTACTGAGGTAAGATGACTGTCTGTGTGTTATCTAACTGTTAACTTTGATTAAATTGTTGATGTGATTCAATATATTACCTCACTAGAAGTGGCTAACAGATGACTGATGTTTTAAGATTAATACCCTGTATTAAGATTCTGCTATACATAATTGAGTATCTGCTATAGATCTACTATGAAAATTCAGGATCTTTTAAGAATCACTCAGCATCTACTCTGATCTATTATGAAACTTCCCACCACAGCCTTGTCCCTGTCTTGCCTTCAAGAGATAAGACTTTGTTTGTTTACTTCGTTCACATGTTTCCGCCCCCAAACATGTCATGTCTCGTCATTGCACAGCCCTGGCCCTTCATCCCAGTATTGATTATGTTTGCTATGTAGGTTCCCTCGTGTCTCACAGTCACAGTCTTCATCTGTCATTGTATTGTCATCACAGCATTAGATGTATTGCTTACCACGTTCTGTCAACCTTGTAGTGTCTTCACATCATTGTTGTGTCATAGTCTTTAATTCATATCCAAGGCACAGTCACAGTATTTGTTCTTGCAATAAAGAATCTTTATCATAACCCACACTGCATCCGTCTCCTCCACACCACTCTGACATCTATTTAGTATCTAATATAAAAGTTCTGTAATTATGAGTGTGACAAGTTAAACGAATACTCTAAGATGTTACCTCAAAAATATTATTACGTAAAAATGCACTTATAAATTATAAACTATTCCAGAATTTTTTTAGGCCTTTCTAATATTTTTCAGCTTTTCTGTTAAGTTTAAATGACTTTAAATGATTAATTGATTTGTTATCATTAATAATGAATAATTATAGTTTGTTGTGTATCTTGTTTGCTTCACAGTTTCTGTTTAGACAGTGCGGGCCACCACAGTAAAGGCTAAAGGCTGGAATGATCCATTAGAGCCTGGAGAGGGGGCTCGCTTTGTCATTACAGTCACTCGGCAGGTTTAGCTGGAGCTTGTGTGGAGACTCATCTATGTGTGTCGGCAGAGGTTATCCGAAGGCTAAGCCAAAGTAAAGTAGAGGCTTTAGGAGGATTCTAGAGAGAGATAGTGTTGAGCTATCATGGTTGGCGGGTTTCTTCCTTTCTGCTGTCAATTTTAACGAGAGATTAAACCTGAGGAAATGTGCACATCAGAGTCAGGTCACATCTCTCTGTCCTGAAGAAGGAGTTTACATCTAGTTTGGAGGGTCTCCTGTGTGATTTCTTACATAAAAGCTTGTGCACCTCTGCTTAAATTGTGCAATTTGTTGATTTTCAAAGTGAACACAACTTCTAAAAAAAAAAACTTAAATCTAATATTTTTCTACAACACATTTTAGTGCACGGCTGGTTCAGTTCATCTCCATTTTACTGGTATTCAGTTATTTTACCTACCAAAAGTGGTCCAATGAAGAACAGCCGGTGAACAGACGACTTGTTCAGGGGCATCAAAGGCTCATTGCTGCAATGGCTAGCCTAGTCTGGTCCAATCCTACAGAAGAGCTACTGTAGTACAAATGGTTGAATAAGTGAAAATTGGCTACGATAGAAAGGTGTCAGAACTCAGAGTGCATCACTCTTCTGTGTAGCTGCTGCCCAGTCATAGTACTCATGTTGACCCCAGTCCACTGTTGGGCGCATGAGCATCAGAACTGAGCTATGGAGCAGCCAAAGAAGGCCTGATCTAATTACACTGCAAAAAATGATTTTTATGAAAGTAAAAAAAACACCTTGTTTATGGACATTTTTTTCTTATTTTTTGTCTAAAAAATATTCTTAACAAGCAGGTTTTGCACAACAAAATTAAGCTCATTATAAGAACATATGTCTAACTTTTTCTTAATAAAATATTTCAGCTCATCTTGAGCTTTATTTTCCAGTTACAAGGTATGCCTATGGTTTCACTGCAAAAAACAAAACCTTAACAAGTAAAATGAGCATACTGTATATTAAGGTAATCTTATTTTTTTCTCTGCCAAGATTTCTTGTCTTAAAAAGCACTGCAAGTGTACGATTATTTTTGCTTATTTTAAGAAATCTTACTAAGCAAAATTTGTTTATCCCACTGGCAGATTTTTTTTGCTCGATATAAGGATTTATATCTAGTTTTATAATATTTTTTTTTCTAGTTTTTGTGAGATGCTTTTTTGCAGTGTAATCATGTTTTCTTTTACATCCAGTGGATGGCTGGATACAGGTGCATCACTTACCTGGAGAAGAGATGATACCAGGATGCACTAGAAGAAGGCAAGTTGGCACAAATTTTTTTGATGCTCTGTGCAATGTTCTGCTGGGAAACTTGCATTCTTGTGGATGTTACACCTACACCTACCACCTACCTGGTCAAAACATGTTCAGGAATGGTTTGAAGCACATGATAAAGAGTACAATGTGTTAACTCGACCTCCAAATTACAATTTACAGGATTTGTCTTAATCATTCAGAGCTGTTTTGGTGGCACCTCTCAGGACACAATATTTTAATGCTGATTGGTGTGTTTGTTGAGTTTAAGTTACTGCAAAAATTAAAACATACAATATAGAGCAGGGGTGAGCAAATGCAGTCCTGGAGGGCCGGTGTCCAGCAGTTTAGTGATCTCTCAGCTCTGACACCACAATTAAACCTGGTAATTGTCTGCTGAGTTGAATCAGGTGCGTCTGATCAGGAAGATCACCAAGCCCACCCCTGATATAGAGTGTGCCATCACTGTAAATTAACAGTAACTGTGCATTAAAATGTGCAGAAATGTGTTAGAAAATCAACAAAACCTAATTTAACCGAGGGCACAAACTTTTGCACATGACTGTAAGTCATCTAGTTCATCTTTGACAAATTGCTAAATGCTTCAGTGTGGTCAAGAGCCTCATGGGAAACTATATTGGTTGATTGCTGTAGGTGACTTCTC
>BRDA01023134.1:0-25927 GCA_036984385.1 Crenuchus spilurus
ATGATACATTCTCTCAGTTTAAACTTTTGATCTGTGATTTGTGTTCTATTCTGAATAAAATATTAGATGTTGGCACCTCCATATCATTGCATTAATTTTTTATTCACAATTTGTTTAGTGTCCCAACTTTTTTGGAATCCGGTTTGTATTAGATTTATTTTTACTGCAGCAGTTTTTTTTTTTTACTTGAGCTCTGACTAGTTGAAATGACAGTTTTTTAAAAAATTGAATATAGATTACAACATTGTATTTAAAATTTAGTTTAACTAAGTTTTTAAGGGCCTATATTGTATTTAGAAATTGGCAAATAGACCAGTCTTTAGGCTGAATCAAGTCTGAACAGTACATTTCAAAATCGGGAAGATGCTTTGTGTTTTTCCACCTCAAGGGTCTACTTTCTCTAACCTTATACAGAAACTAGATACATGATCCACTTCTGTACCAGTGGTAGAGTTTTAGCTATAATTAATTTGTGGAAATAAATAGGACAAACATTATAAAAAATAAACAAACAAGAACATTCAGAATCGGCACATAAGTGAGGTGACTTCTGGAATCATTTGACCAAGGATGCTATGATTGGTTTGTTGATGTAAGCCTTATTTTTAACTCATCTTAAAACATGCATTAATTTTATACATTATACAGTATGTCTCAGACACCATGCTGTGTGTTTGCAACAGTTTCATGTATAAGCTTTCTACAAGGTAACTAACGTAGTTAAACACTACTGCTGTTATGAAAGATGTCTTGTTTACATGTTAATATTATACAAAATGTCTAAAAATGAGGGGAATTCCTTCACTTTTCTTAATTCTGTAATTAACATGTTTTTTGTGTGGTGTGCTGTTTGAATGTATATATCATGCAAATCATTTACTTGCAGTCCTAATACAGACAAGCCCTAATACAAAGGTTCTACCTGTCTGGAGTGAAACTTACTATGTATGCAAATAGCTGCAGCATAACTACACTTTTGTGTGTGTCTCTGTATGTATGTGAGTGTGTGTGCGCACACAAGCTAATACTAGGGGGTCCCACACATGATCCCCTCAGTTAAAGATAGCTTTTATTTCACCCACATTCACAAAGTAGTATATTTCATCCCTGTATCTGATGTGGGACAAGGTATAAACGCACTGTTTCATTCCTTATGCAGATAACAGAGGATAAGTATGTATGTATGTATGTATGTGTGTGTGCATGTGTGTGTGTGTGTGTGGAGAGCAAACTGCTGTCGCCACAGCAGCACAAAGCCGATATGCGTTATCTAAGCAGTTCTTTCCTCCGGTGGACGCAGACGCTCGCCGCTCCACTCGACTGCACTGCGCAAATCATTCCTGCCCACTTCCCCCTCCATCGCACGTCCTGACACTTCCTTCATATCACCCTGCGTTATAAAGTAATTACAACCCGCTACAGTCTGCCAATATTCTGAATGACAGACCAAAATGGGACGCTCCTAAAAAAAAGTCAATACTTCATTGAGTGCAGATTCAAAATGGCCGATGGTCTGTTAACGTACTTGACCTCTTACAGAGCATTTCCACTAAACTAAGACTTCTGTCTTTCTGTGGACTATAAGGCTCTGTATTGGCCCTGGCATTATGACTTGTATTATGATACAGGTGTTACGATTCAAAATATTGTGATATGAGTAGATGTATTGCCATTTTTAATAACATTTTAGGAAAACTGTCAGTGGTTCTCTTAAGCTACTTGTTTGCGTTGGAGTGGAAGAGCCTAATGGCTGAAGATACAGTACACTGTAACCAATCTTTACATGTAAATGATTAGTTAAAAGTAGATACTGTGGTTTTGAGAATTATAACACATCACAAAGTATTATTATTATTATTGCCATATTACTATTGCCACAAGATGTCATTGTAATCTGTCTTCAGCCATTAGACTCTTCCACTCCAATAGAAACAAGCAGTTTAATTGTGCACTGGTGAGAGTTTTCCTAAAATAAAAATTTTAAATACCACAATATTACTTATGGTATCATAATACATTGCAGTATATTGAACTGTATCTCCTCTCCATATGTATCGTATCACCAGGTTCTTGTCAATATGCAGCAAGTTATACAAATTATAGTAAAGGATTTTTTGCATTTATTGCTGTTTTATTATTATCAGCATATGTAAAACATGTATGTCTGCATGTATATTTTGTGTCCTTTTGGTTAACAAATAAAGTGGCTATTTGAATTTTACATGTTTCTGTAACCACCATTGTAAAGTCAGTTTCATTTACTCTTCAGTGATTTGAATTATGCAAAAAATATTTAATTATAAATCTCCCGACCCTTATAGTAAACAAAAGTGAGACTCAATGTATTTCTCTTAGCAGTTAATTAATTTGTAGTCGGTTATTTAAGTTCATGGAGGTGAGGAAATTTGCAGACCGTGTAAAGGTGAATCAATAAAAAACGAGTGGGCAGGTTTAAATGGTAGACCTGCAGTCAGCATAGTGCTGCTTGTCCTCCCAGTTCTGGAAATAAAAATGAAAAGAAAAAATAAACTATATATAGAAATTCATTATCTTCAAAGTCATCGCACCAGCACTGTCTATTATCACCTAACTTAAGCTCCACCTTGATGTATCAGTTTTTCTGCATGGTCAGTGTAAATGTGGATTGAGAAATATGAATACAGCCACAACCATATCAGTTTATCAGCAAGAGCTTATTCAAGATATTGCTGTATTGATATTTTGAATACAGACATGGTACCAATGCCTGGATGTCAGTGTATAGGCATAGATGCCAGAGCTGTGTTACTTAACCCTCAGGAATCACTGATACAATGATCAAATCTTGTGGCTGGTTCAAGATGTCACAACATAAAAAAGACGCATCATGCATTGCTGTCAACTCTCATTGAAAGTGTTGACTTTAAACTATATGCTAGTCTTCATTTGATGTTGACAGACCAAGTAAAAATGGAGATGTGATCACTTAAATTTAAATGTCTGAAAAGTATCAAGGTGGAAGGGGTGAGATACCTGTGAGGAAGCCACACACTGCAGCACGACTTGCCAACACTGCCATCAAGAAACCTCACATATCTATATATATATATATATATATATATATATAAGGCAAAATCTAATAAGTAAGGTTAAGTAGACCAAAACAGCAGAACAATCAAACCAACCTCTGGTAGTTCTGTTAGACATTCTTTAAGTACTGAAAAGCAATCCATCATTAACTTTTATTAATGCTGCCTTAAACATAATCAAATACAGTGATACGGTGGTATATATGGAAATATCATGATTTTGAATTTTATCAGTGCCACCCAGGACTAGTGTAGATGTTTGTGCTAGTGATTAATCTATGAATGTGTAGAGCTTATATCATACTGGAGCTTCTGTGCATGGAGACTATTTTCAAATGCATTACATCCTACATCCGTCATTGCTTTCAATGGAATTATTTTTGAATGACAAATCTCAAGGAAAAATGGCAGAATCTGAAAAGACGGAGGGTCGCAGCATCGAGGGCAAATGGATGGCGGGGAAGAGTAAGAAATGGTGGGATAGAGTGGGAAGATGGAGAGAGCGTCAGAGAGAGAGAGAGATGGAGGGGGTGATGGCTCGCCCGCTGAATACAAACAGGGTTTTTCCATCCCGAGGTTTTGCCCTCATGGCACCAGGAGAGGCAAGGAAACACAGCTTAGATTAATGCACTGATAGAGCTAGTAGAGGGGGGCTGTGTCAGGGGAAAGCAGGGGAGAGAGAGAGAGAGAGAGAGAGACGAGTGGAGGATTAATTGAAAGGGTTTTGGACTCAGCGGGTGATGGACAAGTCGACTTTTATAATGAAGCACAGGAAGAGAACCAGCAGAACCTTGGGGCATTCAAAGTGTTTAATAACTTGTATTAGTTGTTTAGTTGTAGCAAAAAATAGGCCTCTCTATGGTCCTCCTACAAATGCATTTTTTCATAGCAACTGTTGCTAAGTCAGACAAGCTTTAATGCCGGTGAACAAAAAAATCCATTGAGCCTGATAAGAAAGTGCAGACATTAATGAGCTAAATTCACACAGTTTTCTATTATGTATTATATGGGTATGATGGTTCACACTGGTTAAGCTAAACTACAAGGTGAAGTAGTTTAGCTAGCATTACTTTCCAACTTTGCTTAGGTTAGCTACGGTATTGGTCCAGATTTATAACCTAGTATTTTCAACTTGAAATTTTGCATGGCTTATCTACTATTATAAAGTGCTTGTTGATTCCATCTAATGGTGAACTTAATCTGTAAATAAATATTGCTATACATTAATGTTCCACTGTTATGTTTTACCCATATGACTCCCTGCTAATTTCGCAAAGCATCTCCCACAAGTTTGTCATTAATTCTGGTTTTATTTCTCGTTGATAGTACTCAAAACAAACTGAAACACATCACACTAAAGCAACAGCGCACAGCGCTACTGCCTGAAAATGGGTGAACAAAACAAAGGCTGGATCACACTGGCATGCTCTAAAACGTAGTGTAAACCCGCAAGAGTGATGTTAAATGTTCAATTATCCATTTCATTATCCTTTTGTTTTTTTCTCATTGTTTTCGGTATGTAACATACAAAATGTATATTTGTTAATATTTTGCAGTGTCTGGAACAGATTAATTGGATTTACATTATTTCTTATGGGAAATATTGCTTTAGTTATCGTTTATTTCTTTTATCATCAGGCTCTTTAGAACAAATTAATGATGGAAACCGAAGCTCCATTGTATATTAAGGATTGACTGATGTATGTTTTCTGAGCCAATACTGATGCAAAAAAGATGCAGCTCTTAGAACTTACATTAAATAAACATAGTTTAAAACAATATGAATCAAAATTGCTTTGAGCTTTAATCATGCAAAATTTAGAATTTACTCAACATGTGGTCCATATTTCAGCCAATTAAATAGCCCTGTGGGTGTGACGTAGGGCTAGGCTAAAGAAGTGGGTGGTGTTATTTAAAAATAAAATTCTAATGAGACAGATGTGTGCATAGATAACAAAACGAAGTTTCAAGTGCTGATTCTGATAATTGTTCATTGCAAATGCTACATATCAAATCCGGTTATTAATAAGGGAAGATAATTGGTCACTTCCTAGTCGATTCTCAAGAACACGGTATGAGTTTCTAATTAATAGTCAGCATGCGAAGATTGTTGTTCACTTTGTGTTATGTTTAAACTCCTGAGTGCATCTTCATCTATTGCACAAGTAGCGTAATGATGCATTGGTGACAGTTTTACAAAAAAACTAAATATATATTGCCTAATTTAGTACAATAAAGAGCAACATATTAAATCTTAACCCCTGTTTCATGATATTATATTGCCAGGTTCTTGCCAATATTGTTGCTATGCTGTTTCTCTAGAATATCCTGCCTTTTCTTTGGATCTTCAGACTTTTTCATGGCTTGTTAAACTATCAAACTTAAATTTGTTAGGTTGAATGTGATGACCAATAAGTGAATAAAGTGTTGAAAGTATAATACCTGAATAAGTAACCAGCTGGCAGCTGAAATAAGAACAATTCTCAGTTACTTTGTCCAGCTTCTACTACACGATGTGCGATCAAACCTAGATAGTTGTTACCTACACTGATGGCCATATAATACTGTTGTTACAGAGCTCTCTTACCTGTTTTGGTTGTAACAGATGCTGAGGATGTGTTGTGGCAGTGAATGTAATGGGCAGGAATTTGCTGAGACGTTATCTGCCAACACTGACTGAGCTTTGCTTGTTCTGATATTTAATTGCAATCCAGAGACACTGACAGGAACTGAAACATGAGCAAGAGCAAAAGGGCTAGGTTTGCACCTGCTAGCTGTTCATTTCAACTGCACTGTTTCAGAGGGTATTCCACAATGAAGGATTTCCTATTATATCCTAGCCTATTCAGTAGAAGAGCTAAGAAACATTCCTGTTGAACATTGTACCACATCTGGCTCAAGTTAACCAGCTTTGGAATAGTTCTCTGCTATATTTATTAAATAATGAGCTTTGGGTTGTAACAAGCCCAGACTTTAAGCTTTAATTGGTATAGACCCATTCATTTGGTTAAATAATATAAAACCAAGACCTGGTCTTTATACCAAAGAAGACACTGAAGGACATTCAACTGAGTGTTAAGCACAAATAATTATAATTTTTTAATGCTGACTTTCACTGCAATATATTGTAGGGTGTTCTTATGTAATTGAACAGTAATAATACAATTAAAAATTGGAATCGGACAAGGTGTTCCCAACTCAATTTGTGATGAGTAGCGTATAAATCATTTAAATGGGAATTAGCGGAGTTGCATTACTAAATGTAGTCTTCAGTTATTTTCTATTTTGCCATAGTACTTCAATTCAGTGCCCAGTGAAGAACAGACTAATAAGCTAACAGAGCTCATAGGCAAATTTCCCTACAAATTGAATTGTTTCCATCCAGTATACCAAGAAACTTTAGATGATGTAGCTGCCATGTATGATATGTAACTTTGCTTTTAGCTGTCTTAATATTTTTATGGTTGTTTTGCTATTCAACTTATTTACTTGTTCTATTATCTCTGCACAAAAAACACAAAACCTTCCATAATACAGGATCTAAACACGCACTAAAATTCAAAGCTCAGAGAATCATCATTGCTTCATACAAGCTGTGCACTTGTGGAGAGTATGATATAGTGTAGTGGGTGAAATGCTTGGCATAAGCATAACCGTTCACCACTGTGTACACAGTACAATGTGTCTTTTATTCTTCCTTTCTTCCTTTCTTCCATCCTCTCCTTTTTGATTTCTTGTCCTTTCTGTTCTTTCTTTTGTTCAGTTCATGCTTTGCTTGCTGCTTTCTGCCCTTTTGTTTTCTTTTTCTTTTTGGTTGGTCAACGTTTGTGACTTTCTTTTCCTTCTTTCGTCATTTTTTGTTTTCCATCCATCTTTTTCTTTCTTTCTTTTCTCTTTCATTGTGTTTTAGTTTTTATATCTATTTTTTACTGTTTTTTTTTTCTTCCTTTCCTTCCTTCCATCTTTCTTTTCTGATTTTCTGTTACTCATTTGATCAGTCTTTTCTTTTATTGCTTCAGTCCCTCCTTCATTTAGTTTTCTTGCCTTTCATCTTTTCTAAATTTCTATTGTTCCTTCCACCCTTTCTTTGTTTTTTCCCATCGATCCCTCCATCAATCTATCATCCATCCACCCTTTCATCCATCCACTTTTTTCCCCTCCTTTCTTTTGTTTACTTTTATTTCTCTCACACACACACACACACACACAGAGACAGCGGTAGTATGGTATCAGGTATATCTGAGGTTATATCAGCCTGTAATTCTGCTGTTGATATAGTGTTTGGCCCTGCGTGTGTGTTGTGCTGCTGTTATCATGAATCACAGACTCTTGAGTGTGTGTGTGTGTGTGTGTGTGTGTGTGTGTATTAGTTATCAGTGATCAGAGTGAGGTTGTCCAGGTCATGTGTTGCTTTATATTTCATCATCTTAGACTTCTTATCTACTGTTGGCTCCACATAACCAAGCTCCTAATTCTGTTTCTCTCTCTCTCACACACTCACTCACTCACTCACACTCACACTCACACACACACACACACACACACACACACACACACACACACACACCACACCCTTACCTCACTGTCCCATTTTCAAGAACATGCATCTACTCTTCTGTGTACTTGTGTTTGAGATGTGAGTAAAGGTGTGTCTAACGCGCTTCAGTGTCTCAATAGACAGAGCTGTACAGAAGATTCTTATACCACCCTTCAGAAAGTCTTGTAACATTTCATGAAGACAGTATAGGTAAAAGTTGTTACATCCAAAAAGGTAACTTGAATCGACATATTAAAGTAGCAATTATGTTAGTAACTTCCACAACTTGACAAACTTTTTAGAACATTTAGTAACTATCAGCAAAGAAACTGAAGGTCAACAAAGCAGAATGAAATTAAAGCTCATGGATAAATTAACTAAATGTTGCAAAAAAAAAGGTGTTCAGCGTCATAAGAAATGTTAGCATGCTTCTTTTTGTAATCAAGTTGCAACAGTTCCAGTTTCAGATGCTACACAACTGAGCAGTACTTTTGCCAAATTTCAGCACTATTGTAGCTTATTACATCACAGCAACAATCACTCTTTCTTGGTATATACAGTTGCAAGTATGTGAACCCTTTGGGATTACTTGGATTTCTGCATAAATTGGTCATTAAATTATTTTTGATCTTCAACAAAGTTACAGCAATAGACAAACACAGTCTGCTTAAACAAATACACTAATACTCACAAAAAATAAAATGTTTTTATTGAACGTAACATAAATATTCACAGTGCAGGGTAGAAAAAGTATGTGAACCTTTATAAAAATGACTTCTCCAAGAGCTAATTGGAGCCAGGTCTCAGCACTGCCTGATATGATCCATGCCTCACTCAAAATAGCTCTCAGAAGACCTACGCTCAAGAATTGTTGACTTGGACAAGAAGCTGAATAGGGGTGTGAAAGCATCTCTAAAAGCCTTGATGTTCATTTGTAAATGGTAAGACAGACTGTCTACAAATGGAGTAAGTTCAGTGCTATTGCTATTGTCCATAAACATGGTCATCCTGTAAAGATGACTGCAAAAGCAGAGCACAGAATGCTCATTAAGGAGAAGAAGAACACGAGTGGCAGCTAAATACTTACAGAAATCTCTGACCCATGCTAATATTTTTGTTGACAAATGTACAATTAATAAAACATTAAACAAGAATGGAGTTCATGGAAGGACACCATGGAGGAAGCCACTGCTGTCCAAAAAAACATTGCTGCATGTTTGAAGTTTGTAAACGAGCACCTGAATGTTCCACAGCACTACTGGCACAATATTCTGTAGACAGATGAAACCAAAATTGAGTTGTTTGGACAATGCTGTGTGTGGGGAGGGAAAAAAAGGCACCCCACACCAACATCAAAACCTCATTCCAACTGCGAAATATGGTGGAGGGGACATTATGGTTTTTGTCTGCTGCCTCAAGCCTGGACAGATTGCGGCCATCAACAGAAAAACTAGTTCCCAAGTTTATCAAGACATTTTGCAGGAAATCTTAAGACCATCTGTCTAACTGAAGCTCAACAGAGGATGGGTCATGCAACAGGACAACGACCCAAAACATAGAAGTAAATCACCCCATGTAAGTGATGATGACAGGACATAGACATCTTATACTAAAAGTTTTTGGTGCGCTCGCAAAAAAGCAGTGTGAAAACAAATCTAACTGGACCAAATATATACAAAGTAACAAACACACAAGCCTTGGTTTGGACCATGGTCTGGGCTTTCAGGTGTGAAAGCACCCTAAATCCAAGGTTTCACATACTTTTTTCCACCCTGCGCTGTGAATGTTTACATGTTGTGTTCAATAAAAACATGAAAATATATTTTTTGTGCAGTATTAATTTAAGCAGACTGGGTTTGTCTATTGTTATGACAGATGAAGATTGGAACACATTACCTGACCAATTTATGCAGAAATCTAAGTAATCCCAAAAGGTATATGTATGTATGTATGGGTATTATACAGACATGGGAACAAGTCACTAAGTTGCAAGTAACAACTAAGTCCCAAGTCTTGACAATCAAGTCCCAAGTCAATACAAGCGAGTCTCGAGTCAAGTCCCAAGTCTTAAACTTCGAGTCCTAGTCAAGTCACCAGATGTAACATAATTTCAAAATGTAACATAACCTATTTATTAAATATTATTTAATGTTTAACATTTTCTCTACTCTAAAACTATATGTTCAGATCACATTCCAATCAGTCATCTAATACTAGTAAGTCTACCCCAATGCTCTTCACACTCAGATGTTCACTGCCTTTTAACTCTTTGTACAAACCACTTATAGTAACACAGACATTTTGAGCGTATAACTGTGGTGTTAAAACCATAAGGAGCTAAAAGGTAGTAGAGAAAGGGGGATGTTTTAAATGCAAAAAAAAAAAAAAAATCAGTCATGGAGGTATGTTCTTCTTACATTATATTTACTACTACTAATAATCAAAATAATAATGCTAACAATAATATTTGTGATTGGATGCTCTAGATTTTAGCTTGGTGTCATGTTGTATAGGGTGCTTTATGTCAGTTACCGGGATGGAGATTTTTGGGGACCTGGCAACCCTGCTGTTGCTTACGTACATCTGCTCCCCATCGTCTATGTAAGTCCACCCTTTAGTAAGTAATCCTGCAAAGTGCGGAAAATGTAAATGACTTCTTTTAACAAACACAAATTCAATAAAACGATAAAATGCAAAAGTGTTCATCCTTCACCAAAAACGACTCTGATTCAATACAATTCGTAAAACTTTGGAAATGACGTGCTTATGCGCATGCGTGGTACAAATCTGGCAGAGTGAATGGATTGAGTCGTGACAAGCATTACAGCACCATTTAATACAAAATGATCCAGTTATGTGATTCAGTTTTACTTTATGTTCAAATGGGGGTTTCAAGTCTTTTCAAGTCTCAAATCTCAAGTCCAAGTCAGTAAAGGTAGATTCTAAGTCAAGTCGCAAGTCTTTAGTGATGTTGTCAAGTCACAAGTCATCAGTTTGGTGACTCGAGTTGAACTCGAGTCCACACGTCTGGTATTTTTAATATATATACATACAGTATATATTAGAGGTGTGAACCTTCACTGATCTCACTATTCGAGTCGATATTGCGATGCATCAAGATGCATCACAATGTGGGACATGAATTTTCTGTATTATTTCATTTGGTTGGCAGGCTTTACACACTGCATGTGTAGAGCCGGGCGGTTATGTAAAAAAATTTTATCATGATAAATTTTTATATATTGATCAGTCTCGATAATTATCACAATATTAAATTACCTAACACTGTCATAATTTTGAAATAACATGTTTCTAAAAACATCAGACTAAATACATGAAATGTTACTATTTAAAAATATTAAAATGTTTATTGCCAGAAGATAATATGGCAATGGGAACACAGAACGCAAATAACTCAAATACAGAGTTAAAGATTTCACTGCACCTAAACTTAGTACATTTACATTTCGATTCCCCAGCCCAGAAGAGGTAAAAATGTGACCCCGCTAGGGAAAACCAGGCCAAAGTCACTGGGCAACTTATTGAGGTATCGTGTCAATATCGAGTCGCTCACATTAGCGACAAAACTTAGCCACTCAGTATTATTGTTGTAAATGAAAAATAATAGTCTCCGATATCTATCGAAGTACATATTTTGATCAAAAACAAAACTTAAATTCACAAAAAAGTTTTGAAAAAAAAAATTTGGAAAAAAAAATGACTTTGACCTGGTTTTCCCTGGCGGGGTCACAAATGTCTAACAATTTTTTAAATAACAAAATATACTACTGTTACTGTGTGTCCTGCAGAGAAGTATAAAATATAGCAATGTAACACAAATTATTAAAATATAATATACACGTATATATGTATAAAATACATATATGTATGTATGTATGTATGTATGTATGTATGTATATATATGTGTATATATATATATATATATAAAATTAGGGAATGGTTTTGCAGTTCATTATTTGTGCTATTCATTATAGTTAATGTCTATGAATTCTCTCTTCCTCACTCTCTCTGTCACACACACACACACACACACACACACACACACACACACACAGACTCCAGACAGGGCTGGCCTGGTGTTGACCTGTGTTGGTACGTTTATCTAATAACATAATTTATCGGATTTCCTGCCTGGGCTGAAGCACTACAAACGGAGTAATTCCTTTAATATGTGAAGTGAGAGAATCACACCCACACAGACATGCACATATTCTTAGTGATATGTATCTGTAAAGATTACATTTGTTTATTGTACTACATCATGTATTTTCATTTGCCATCATTGTACTTTATAGATTGTACTGACCAGTTTTATACCACACTGTGGGAACTCATAACCTGTTCACACACTGGCATTGTGGGGACTTTTATTCCTTGTGCGCACCACAAACACAATAAGCCATTCAGTTTGAATGTGAGGGCATGCTTTAGGGTTAGGCTTAGGGTAAGGTTAGGGTTAGGGTGAGCGTGTTGTTAGTTTAGTAATAGGTTTGAGTAAGTCTCCAGGAAATGGATGGAAGGCTCTAATGTCCCCATAAGTCACAGAAACAAATGTGTATGTGTGTGTGTGTTTGTGTGGGTTTGATTAACCTGTGGGAGAGGTCATGGCCAGGTTCTGACCTGAGTGTGTGATTATTTTTAGGGGTAAATTTCAGTTCACATGGCTAAACCACACTCCATCTCACTTCTCTACACTTAACTCATTCTCTTGCTCGCTCTCTCTCTTGCTCGCGCTCTCTCCCTCTCTCTCGCGCTCTCTCGTTCTCTCTTGCGCTCTCACATTCTCTCTCGCGCTCTTTCTCTCTTGCTTTTCTCTCTCTCTCTCTCGCTCTCACATCATTGTCCTATGTCCTTTTCCTGCTTTCCCATCCCTCTCCTCTAGGGTTTCCCTCATTAATATAGGGCTGCGCAGTGATTGGCCGGTTTTGGCAGTGGTGTAATTGTAGGGATGGGTACATTTGGGGCACGTAATGGCTTCCTTTTTTTGGTGGGGGAGAGAGGAAGCGAAATGTAAATTAAGCAATTATGTGTCTTAACGAGGGCAAACAACAGTGACATTATAGCCTGTAAGCCACGGTATTTATAGACCTTAATAACCTTAAGTGGGCTGGCTTGGAAGCTCGTCAAGGGAATTAATACAGTCTAAACAGCTTCTTCTGTTTGACTCTGGAGTCGCTGCCTTCAAATGTCTGCCAGCAGAGACCAAAATGAGCATCGCAGACATGCCGCTCACAACATGGTGCAATTCACTGATTGTGTGTGTGTGTGTGTGTGTGTGTGTTTGTGTGTGTGTGTGTGTGTGTGAGGTTTTTTATGATAAGTGTCACAGTGTAAGACATCACAATACGAAAACTTTTATTAGCAGATACAATATCAATCCAAATCATGTTCTTTTAAAAACATGAGTAAACTTTTTACTTTAGTTCACCATAAAAATTCTTAAGGTCAAGTGCTCAAACTACCCTACAGAAAACATATTTAACTATGTGACTAACAAAACACAACTTCATTGAAACTCTTAGACCTATTAAGCAAATGTCAATTAAATGCAAATGTAAATATGCACAAATCTAGGCTTTTTAAACTATTAAACTGTAGATCTATGTGTTCAGTTTTGAATCTTAACACTTATTGTGCACTGTGAATATAAATATGGGTGAAATATTAAATATCTGCATTACATTATTAAGTAACTGCTATGAAGTATTTACCCGCCCTGACTTTTTCTGGTGTGAATGATTCAATGTCCACTTTTCAGTATTTACTATTAATTTAGTAATTACTGTGAAATATTCAGTAGCTACTATAATTATTCAGTGTTGTACTGAAATTTTTAGTATCTACTGTAATTCTTCAGCAATCACTTTGAAATATTCGCTATCAGTAATGAATTATTCAGTATTCACTATGAGTTAAGTTAGTACTATGATGCTAGTTTGCAAGGTCTGTAGTTAAGTTACAGAACTTAGAGAATCAGAATGTTTGTTTCTTTTTTTTAACTTCTTTGAAATCCCATTTTGCATTTTATGCTGGTATCAACCCAGTGCTGATAGATCATATCAGGCTAGTCCTTTTATGATAAGTTAATGTCTTCTAACTGCAGAAACTGCATATAAAGAGAAGTGATTCTGTGATTTGGTTATTTTTATCAATGGTACCGCAGCTCCAGTTGCTGTAGATTTTGGCCTGTTGCTTGAACCCATCATGTTACCATCTCCATCAGAGAGAGAGAGAGAGAGAGAGAGAGAGAGAGAGGGAGGAGGGGAAAAAAGCTGAGAAAGTTCAGAAAGGCTTGAAGTGAACTGGAACAGTGGAGGATAGAGGCGAGCGGATTCTGTGGTGAAATATTTTGGCTTCGCGATTGTGCCGACGGCAGCACAAGTGTATTTTTGTAGGAGTAAGCATCCCGGCTTTTTTAGCTCAACCCCTCATCTTAAATGCACTTTCAATATATTGCCGTGTGTTTTTTAGATTGAGTTGCGTATGTCTCAAGTGGGGAGAGGCAGTTTGGGATTATTTTTTTCTCTCATATTGAGATAGAGAAGCTTTATTTTTCAGACTGGCTCAAGGCTTGGCTGTGTTGACCCAGCGGTTTCCACGATTTCAGAAAAATAAAAATAAATTGGAAGAATTAAAGTTATCTTAATACGCTGAGATGAGGGCGAGAAATTTGAATATGTAGGCTATTGAATTTGGGCCTATTAGAGTGTCTGTTTCTGTCCCGCTGCCTTTTGTCAGGTGAAAGTTTGAGTTTGGAGATGTCAAGTGAAGGATTTATTGATTTCTTATTTTGGTGGCTGTCACCTTTCCTAAGTATTGAAAAATTATATTTCTAATGAATATTTATCAGATGTCTTTTATAAATGTGTTTCAAGAAACTGAGAATGATCTTAAGTTACTGTTTCTCACAATATTCTGTGAAATGTTTTGAAAACAGTGTGCAGGTTTGTCTGGAATGGCACATAAAAATTGAAAATATTTCTAATGAATGTATCTCGCAATGTTTTGTCTAAAATGAGTGCTTTTCATGTATGATAAGTGCCACAAGTAATATTTCTAATTGATATATATTAATGTCCTTTATTTTCATTTAAAAATGTGTGCACATCACATATTGTAAATGCTAGGAAGTAATATATCTAATATCAGGATTTTCGGAAAATCTGTCAAATTAGTTAACATCACCTGTTCTATGTACTTAAATATTTTAATTAAACTTTCTGGAAATCTAGTAAGAGTTCTGCATGTGTGTGGTGGAAAATAATATTTCTAATTTATGTACATTTCAAAATCTGTCTAAAATGATTGCATATCTTAGGTGCTAAAAATATTTTTTTCATTCATTTTTTGTAATTGTATGAAAATCTTTTAAAGTGCATATCAACTTTCTTAAGTACTGAAAGTTATTTATTGTAAATGTTTATCTCTACATTTGTTCCAGTCTTATGTGTTGAAAGCATTTCTTACATTTTAAAACACTAGTTCTATGGAACATTTGTCATAAATGTCCATAAGTGGGTCTGAATTGGAAAGGTGTATATGATTGCACCTGGGTGTGGCGTCATCAGCAGGTTTAAAGGGCAAAGCCGTTAGTGGTTTGTCCTGGTGCACTTTTTTTCTTTCTTGTTTTGTTCTCTCTCTCTCTCTGTCTCTCTCTCTCTGTCTCTCTCTCTCTGTCTCTCTCTCTTTCTCTCTCTCTTCCGTCGGCGTTCAGCCGTTACGACGAGGGCAGACTGCTGGCGCCGGCCTGTTTGGACGCACACACACTTACATTTACTCACCGTTCTCATTCACATGACACCGACTCTTCCTTGTAGTTCCTGACTCATTTGTATGTTATGCACTTGTTGTTACTAATGAGCAAATAATGTTATTACACAGAAATTTAGTCTCTCTCACATACACACACACACACTCAAGTGGGATTTGTGTATTTTCTGGCTGTAAATGAGGCGTATTGTTGTGTTGCGCTGGCCATCAGAGAAACAGAAGAATGTTCAAAAAGTTTGTGTTGCAGCCCTCATGCGGGCAACCGGGAGGCGCCCCCTTTGCGTTTTGTCTGTCTTTCTACTTCGTCGTCTTCCCTCTTTTTCTCTTGTCATGGTTCCTCTTGCTTCGTCTTCCTTTCCTCTTGTTCTCAGAAGGGTGAAGAGTTCACAGACAAGACCAGAGCGACCAGCTTCTCGATCCAAACTCTGGCAACCAAAAACGCATATAAAGCTGTGTGTGAAATATGCAGACATATAGCATGAAATAAACCAAACCTAATGTAAACTAGGACTGTCTTCACAAAATGTATACAGCATTGTTCACCGTGAATTAACATGTGATATAAAAATGTACAGCAACTACAGAGTTGTTCCAAATATTAATGCAGTGCTGTGTTGTGAATTCTAGGACTGTGTTCCAAATATTATCAGTTTATTTTGAGTAAAGTCTAAAAGCAGTAAGATACAAACTAGAGCAACATGCAAAATGTTAATGTCAACATATGAATGGCTACATTCAGGATATCCATACAACAATGTGTCCGGCAATCTGTAATCTCAGATCTTGGATCAAAGCTAGATTGTGTTTAAAAAAAAAAAAAGTATACATCATGAATATACTAATGCATGGTAGCTCCACTCAAATTGATAATACATCAGTGTTTTGTGAATAAACCCCACAAAAAATAAAAGTTTACAAAGCTTTGATACACCAGCATTATGGCGCAGTGGTGAACTGTTTATTTTGACAAAATACATCCCTAAGCTTACGAATCAAAGTCAAATGCTCCATCTCATACATTTCACATATATATTTTTGCTATACTGCCTAACTATACTCCTCATCTAAGAGACTTGCAATCAACTGAGTGTGACCCTGTAATGAAAAACTGTCAGTTAACAAGTTATAGTGACTGTTCTCTATTGTGTTGTGACACTCATGACATGACATGTATTGTGAAGCTGTTCTCAAAACCTAGCCTTGACCTGAACCCCTATACACCTCCAAATACACCTGTCTGACTGTTGTTGTTGGTTTTTTTTTTTGGTTTTTTTTTACATTCTGACCCCGCAAAGGGTTGACTCGTTGAGTCTGGTGATGAATACATATGACAGAATAAAGGAGACAGAACCATGACATTGTCTGTTCAGCAATAATATGAGGGTGCAGCTATTTAGATATTTAATTGAGTAAAAGTTATTAGTAACTCTTGAACATTTTTGAATAAATATTTTGCCTTTATGACACTTTTGTAACCAATATATCCCATATTTGACCTAATTTTTTATTTTAATTAAATGTTTATTATTTACTATAAAAAGTGTTCAATTTAGTATATTACATTTAATTTAAAAAAATGTACATAAAATGAAAGCTATATACAACTGTTTGCAACAAAAAACAGGTGTGAGGTTCTTTTGTCTTTGTTACTTGTCCAATAGGTGGTAGCATTGGCATGTTCTGCTGCATTGTGTGGCTTCTTCACAGACATCTCACCAGTCCCACCTTGCTGCTTTGAGAGATGTGTAAATATGATTTTCGTGTCACATTTAAACTCATATTTCTGTTTTTACTACGTGTATTAACATCAGACAAAAAACTTGCATAGAATGTCAAGCCAGAAGTTGAAGTAAATGCTCAACTTGATGTGTATTTATGCTGTGATGTCTTCTGATTTGGTCACGGTGACTCCTGAGGGTTAATGCTTTGAAGTTTAGATGAAGTCTGAAGGTGTTCTTCAAGCCAGAGGGGACTTAAGTGTAGTATATAAGGAGTGGCATCTTTAACAAACTTATTGCAAAGATTAGGCTTGTAATTATGACGTGCAAACTGAAAAAACTGATCTATGAAGCAAGACTAATGCAGCAATGGATCAATCATTATATTTATAATTTTGCTGTTAGCGCCTAGTTTGAGAAGGTGCTGTGCTGTAAAAAGTGAAAGAGTGTGTTTGAGGGGGGAAACTCTTCCCTAAACCTCTCCCGCACTGACCACAACATGGGAGAATGTACGAGGAATCAGAGAAGGGAGGAAAAAGTGAAGGAAATGTCATGTGACTCAAAGACTCTTCTTTATTTTGCAGCCAGAACGGGTTTTCTGAAGAGTTTATTTGGACTTTTTTGTGGAAAAAAATGCGAGGTACAATGTTTATGGAGTTGAAATGTCGATTATTTATCCAGGCTAATTTGAAGCAGCGCTCTCTGTCTCTCTCTCTCTCTCTCTCTCTCTCTGTGTCTCTCTCTCAGTCTCTCTCTCTCTCTCTCTGTCTCTCTCTCTCTGTCTCTCTCTCTCTGTCTCTCTCTCTCTGTCTCTCTCTCTCTGTCTCTCTTGTCTCTCTCTCTCTGTCTCTCTCTCTCTCTCTCTGACTCTCTCTCTGTGTCTCTCTCTCTCTCTCTCTCTCTCTCTGTCTCTCTCTCTCTCTCTCTCTCTCTCTCTCTCTCTCTCTCTCTCTCTCTCTCTCTCTCTCTGTCTCTCTCTCCCCCGTCCCTCTCTCTCTCCTTTCTTTACGGATAATCCCGGCTAGTGTTGGACGAGCGGAGTCAGATGAAAGATTAAATAAATAAATAAAGCGCTTTGGATAACATTCCCCTCCAATTGACCCGACCCCGTGACCTCGCAGACACTCGCAAAGAGGTCATGACCTGGCCGGCGGAATGTTCTTCTTTTTTAAATTGCAGCACATTTAAAGGGACAAGGAGCATTTGGCCTGTCTTGTTGAACTCTTCTCCTATTTCATCCTGAGAGAAATGTGCTGTGTGTTAATAGAATAAATACTATATAATGTTTCTGGAATGATGCTAAATACTGTACTGTACTGTAAATGCTGAAATAAGCATTTTGTACTCTATTTCATGTTTCACTGTATTTTTGCACTTTGTATTATGTAGTTAAGTAGATGTTGAATACAAAGAAATTATTTAGAAGAATGCATGGCTTTGTCTTGGTGGAAGTACTAGTGGATAAGTACTAAGGTGTAATCTGGTTAGTGGTCACTAATCACAGCACAGTTAGAATTTATAGTTATTTATTGTGCACTTTTAAAATAGCAGATATTGACCACAGTTCTTTTACAGTCCAGTAAAATAACTTAATACTAATTAAGTTGGTAAGACAGTAAATGCACAGCAATTGGAGGCTGCAGTTCATGCTACAGGTAACAATGTAGTGCAGATATGATGAAAGTCCTTAAAGCTGTAGTGCATAAAGATATACACTACTGAGCAAACCATTTTTCTTATTAATGAGTGCACTGTTACTTGTAAAAACACCATATGCCATTTAGAATAAATACTGGCAATAACAATAAATACAATAAATACACTGCAGTATATCAAGAATTTCATTGTTTGAATTAAATAAAAATTAGTTTGAAGAGCAAAGTTTGGTTCCAGATGTTCTCATCGGTACTACTTCTTTATTCAGTTTATCAGCTGAGTTAATATAATGACCAAACCAGATATTGGATGAGCTACAGATAATACTGGACTGCCACGAGGAGAGGTTTGGAAAGAGTTAAAGCAACAAATTGTTGCATAAAATGTTACAATGTATTTGTTTTTGTACAAATATTACTTTTTTGTTCTGAGCATATACACACTTACTGTCCAAATATATAACATTTTAAATCTGAGTTTTTACAATATTTACAATAACAAGGTTTTTAGATGTTCTGCAAAGAAAATTGAGAACATGAGGCTAAATGATAATCAATGCAGATGCAGCAATGTTAATACAAAACAATCTTAAGATAAGTAAAGAAATTCAAATCCTTTTTACAGTTTGAAAAAACATCACTTACAAGCACATATCTGTGATTTGATGTTAGATTTATTGGATAAACACTTACTTACATTTTTTAATCAAGAAAAGTAATTTCAGTAAACAGTTAAATATTTGAGCACCTTTTGAAACTTACTGGAGCTCATTCTGATACTTATGCATAGCCCTTTTAAAAAAGAGCTGAAGAACTTTCTTCTACAAAATGAAGACAGATAACAGTTTAAAAGACATGAGAATGCTTTAAGATGTGATGAGGGACTGATGTGTGACTGAATGTTTTGTCTGCGTGTGCTTGTTTTTGCGTCAGTAGGCTGCGTGTGTATGTGTGAAATGCAGTGTATCTAGACCCCTCGTCCACAGGTATGACTCACATGGAAGGCTTAAATGATAAGGCAAATACTTTTAGCATGTTTTTGATTGCCTGTAGATTACATTTGTTGTGGTTTTCTCAAAGAATCTTTCTGGAGATTTTGTTCTTGAAAATGTTCCTAAACATTTTCAGTGTATTTTAGCAGAAATAAATAACTGAGTTCTGGTTAAAATTCAAGTTCAGCCAGGTTATCAGAAAACTATATTATCTTTTTACCCCAGTGTGAAAATGCTGCTAGATAGTATTCAGGTCCTAAAGTTACATGCAGGGTCAATGAATATTTTCAGATTTTGTGAATTTGAAATAAAAAATGGAATGTGGTATATTTTATCAATACAGCTCTCCTCTTATTTATGTACAAATGTATACAAGTATATGCTGTTTACTAGTTTTGTTTTTTAAATAACAAATCTATGGTTGATTTTAATATTCTGTTGTCAGACATTTTCAGACTTTAACCTCCTAGGACCTGGCATCACATTTTGGGTTGTTTAGACCACAAAACTAAATTTTGCCTGGTGTCCTCTTATGAGGCACCTATACTGCCACCTCAGAAACCATCACATAAAAAGATAAGTCTTTGTTTTTACACTAATCAGATGCCAATCAGCCCAAATAGCAAAAAGAAATAAAGATTGCATGCCATGCCATGTTTGGGTCTTAGGAGGTTAAGGCTTTCTGGGGACCACATAATGGCCTTTAATTTAAATGAAAGCAACATAAATCTAATGTATTATAGTCTTTTCAAGATATTTGCTTTGTTTTGTTATTGTTTGTTTGTGTGTGTTCATTTATATTCAGGACAAAAATATTTTTATAGTAAAAAGATAAAATAGTAAAAGATAATACACATGGCACATTTTATTATGTATAGATGCAAAAAAAAAAAAAAAAAAAAAAAAAAAATATATATATATATATATATATTGACTCATCGAAAAATTTCAAAAAAGTTCAAAAAGCCAAATTGTCAAATGCCAAATGTTCATTACATGTAAAGTGACATTTGAATCCTTTTTTTGTTTTACTCTTGTTCAAAAAAAAAATCAAATCTCAGATTATTCTTATCTGCTCAGAGAGTATAAACATTAAAATGCTTTAATTGTGGCACTTTAATAAAAATAAATACATCACAGTTTACATTAAGTAATTTTGTTACATTTCATCCATTCATCTTGAAACTGTCACAATATGTTTACCTGGCATTTTCATATTATGAGAAAAAGTAAAAAAAAAAATTTTACTGATATACATGGTTTTGTTCTGACAGTGATGAGACGTTATTATTACATATAAAGGTTTACATGCTCACATATTATGCATAAGTGAAAACCTGCATGTATAATAGCTACAGCACACACACGGAATATGACATAGGCAAGTGTCTTAAAAAATGTGTGTGTGTGTTTAATCGACAGCACGTTCAGTAGCCAGGGCTCATCAGTCTGAACAGCAGGCCAGCATTACTGATCTGTGGGCAGAACAAAGTCAGCCCCAGTGATACGCTGCACCGCAACCTTCCTTATCTGTTTACGCGATGGACTTTTTCAAACGCAAACATTTTCTTTAGATGCGCTGGGAACACACAGAGCCGATAGGGATCGCATGCAGTCTAATTGCCTCTGATAGGAGTGCGTTATTACCATTAAAACTGAGCAGAAGAGCCGTTCTCCCTGACTTACAGCAGGACTCTCTGATTTTATAAAACTGCACTCATGAGCAGATACTCCCTCCCCTTTCCCCAAATGCCCTGGAAGCCTTTAAACTGTATTGAGTCTGGAAACAATTCAAATGCAATAAGATGGTGATTTTCTGTGTATTTTTATTTCATACCCTCGATTTGACTGCTTGATGGTTTTCTTTATTATAGAACACTCTGGGCTGTGAGGGAGCATTCACATACGTGTGTGTCACCATGTGCTTGTTTTCATACCTTTTCAGGGCAGACATCCTGAATCCAGGTTTAAAAGCAGGCCTAAAACTACAGGACCAAGATGTTCTTTTACATTTAAGTGAATACTGTTTTTGGGAGAATAACAATGCATATTAATACTTATAATTACCTACAGTACTATGTAAAAAGTATGTATATCTTGATACTTAAAAATCTGTGTATGTGCAGTGTTTAAATACCCAGGAAAAAAGTACAATATTAGAATATATGCCAATAATAATAAAATAGGTGACAGTTGTATTTATACTAATGTGTTGGTTTAACCTTTTCACAATCTCTCCTCATGTCAGTTGAGTATTTGTAGTTCTCATCCAATACTTGATTTTGTTATTCATTATTTTGTTAAGTGTGCTTCCGAAGAATTTAACAAATCCACATGAAGCATTGAGGAGAACTTCTGAAATTATACTTTGCACTAGCTATGTATTTTGATAGTTCTTCTAATGCTATATGGAGTTTTATAAGCAAAATCACACATTTAAAGTGTGAAAAAATACTGTTCATAACAGACAATATACATAAAGTTAATTATTAGGGTTGCATGATATATCGGTGATATATTATCTGGCAATAAATAGAAAAATCTAATTCTCATATCTAACACTCAAGCATATGTTGAAGTCACCAGTATTAGGAATTTTCCTTCTTTAAACTCTCAGCAAATTCTGCTGACCACTACCTGTAATGGTCCCTAATCAGTGAAATGTGACTTCTACAGAAAGTACATTTTCTTCTAGATGGTTTGATCAAACATTTCCATTTTTAATCAGTAAGAGACATTTGTATACATTGGAGTGCCCCTTTTTACAATGCATTTAATTACATATCCCTGTTCTTTATTGTCTAGGAGTTCTTATTTTGAATAACCTGTTGAATGGGTTTTGGCATGCTTGTCTGCTAAATCATGTAAAATATCAACATAATGTAATGTAATGCTGTCACAGAACACCAAAATGTAACTTTATGAGCTCTAAACACATTCCAACATAAGATTGATTGTCCATTCCAGTGGTACAAGTCATTTGCCTGACAGAAAAATGTACCATTAAAAAATTATTTTATCTGTCAAATTCTAGTTTCAGCTCTCCAAGACCCTGAAATGGCAAACTAGTGAGGATATTTTGTCTATTCTATGTAAACAAGCTACTGGCTAACGTTTAATGCACCTTAATAAGAAAAAGAGAAAGAAAAAAGAGGATTCTGTTTAGTTCATTCATACTCTTCTGGCAATATACGGTATAACAACTTAAAGAGTGAAGGATTTTAGCTTTTAGCTTGCGAGCTAAGCTAATGCTTACATTACAAAAAGCATCATTACTTTAAATGTTTAATATTTAGCAGCTGTGGTTAGACTTGTGGTTTAGAATATATTGATTATTGAACAGATTTTTTAAACTGTGCATTAATTTTTGTTAGCACTGACTAACATTTAACTAGCATTGATTTTGGTAGGTGCTATACCACCGTACCTTCCTCCTCCATCCCTGTCTCTGACACAGTGTTACAGCTCCACTCACTGTTGTACTGTTGCTACAAGTACATCTGTACTTACTGTTTTTATTACATATGTATTTAAATACATATGCAAGTCCCGACAAGGTATAAAAACATGTGTGTGTGTGTGGGCTGGGTGTGGAAAGTCTTAGCCCTCATTTCGACCCCTCTCATAAGTGTGTGTGTGTTCCTGCCACAGTGTATGTGTATGTGTTACTCAGACTCCCATGGTACTAAAGGGCCCTCGCTCCCACCCCGGCTTCAGCCGCTCCAGGGGCATTCCTCTGCCGGTTCACTGGCAAGCCTCAAGTGGGGCCCTTTTTTCAGCCCCTCTAATTGCTGAAAGACATAATTGTGGAGCACTTTGAAGTAAAAGTCAATTTGCCATGAGTCCACTCTTTAAGCGTTTCGACTCGGGCCGGCTCCTTTCCTGAGAGGCTCGCTCACCGCCGGCCAGTGGAACCGGCGTTCGCGATGTATAGATAACGCCGAGTCAATTTGGACTGTGTTTATTTAACAGGGCCAAAGCATCAATGTTCTCTTGCTGTCGTTGAACCGAGTGACCCTGAACAACTTTTTTTTTTTCAAATAGGTTAATTCCGTCCAGCAAGACCCGTGTTGTTTTGGCTAACGGAGCCCACTGTGTCTGTGCTGTGCTGAATGTAAGTGTGAAGCAGGTGTGTATAGGTGATTGTAGAAGTGTGTGTGTGTGTGTGTGTGTGTGTGTGTATGTTCTCGGTCGTATGGCTTGTGTGTGGGCGCTGACAGCCACAGGGAAGTGTTAACACACACAAACTGACACGACGCCGCCACGCTGTGCTTTTGAATGTATCTCAAATTAGTCATTAGACACAATGTACTCGCACTGAACCTGTGTGTGTGTGTGTGTGTGTGTGTGTGGTATGTGTACGTGCCCAGCGTGTGTGTGACCGCCCTCCGTCCGTCCATGTTTATTGTTTACTGTTCTCTTGGTGGCGCCAGCGCTGGGCAAAACAGAAGCTTTCAAAATACTTTGTTTTGGGGGGAGAGAGAGGCAGAACTCTGCGGTTTTACTCTAATCGCTAAGAGAGATCAGGGGCCCTCATCTACATACTGGAGTGCAGGGGGGTGAGAGGGACAGGCACTGGAAATGAAAGAGAAATAAGAGAGGGTAAAATAGATACAGGGAGAAAGACAAGGTGTTCAAAGCAAGAATGGAAAGAGAAAGAAGAACAAGAGTGAAAAAGAGAGAAAGAAATGATATGAGAGAAAGACACAGACAAAATAGGGAGAAAGAACAGAAGAAATGAGACATGAATGAGGATAGGAGAGACAAATGGAAGAAAGAAAAGTGGGGAGCAAGTATGGTAACGAAGTGAGAGAGAAATGGGAGTAAAGGAGATAGCAGGAAGAAGTGAGGGGAAAAGGAAAGAGGCAGAAAGGGGAGAGAGAGAAGGGAGGAAAGGCAAGTGGGAGATGGGAAAAGAAAGAAAGAAGAATGTAGTAGGAGAGAGCAAGAGTGAAAAAATGGAGAGGGAGAGAGAGAGAAGTGTAGCGTTACTTTTAGTGTGGTTCCTTTAGAGTATGAGAACACGAAGGTGCTCCAGCCAGTCTGTCTCCACCAGCACCTGAAAAAAAGAATGAATGAAAGAGTGAATGAATGAAAGAGAGAAAAAAAGAAAGGGCCACAGTCAAAGCAACAAAGCAGAGAGAAAGAGTTGCAGTGATAATGTGAGAGGTGTCTGTCTCTTTTTTTTCTTTTACCTCTCTTTTAGCAGTGCAGTGCAGACGCTAGCTCGGATCACTTCATTAAGCGAGAGGATGAGAACACACTCTGCTTTTGTACCGCCGTAAATGTGGAGTGTTTGTGGAGCGTTGCACACTTTTATTCCACACTGAATGGTGGGCCGCCGGCGTTTCGGCTCGTTTGCCCGGTTATTGTCCCCCTCCTAAACCGGCCCTGTGTTACACCCACTCTCTCTCGCTCAGGTATGAACGGATCATTACAGCGAATTTACTGCTGATGAAGAGCATTATTCTGCCAAATTATATTTTTCCCCCTTACAGTTGTGCGAACAATACTACAGCAGCAGAGGAGAAAAAAAACGACAAAATCAACAACTTTACTCTAATCGAGTCTTCTCAAATAAATAAATAACTTTTAAATGAGGACCAATCCGCAACAAAAAAGTACATAGCAGATCACTCTATATACACTGACGGATAACATAAGAGGCGTAAATTGAATTTTCTCTTATATAAAAAAAAATAATAATTGACTTTGCATTTCTCAGCACTTCAAAGGCCTGTGTGCCCTGTAGGCGAAGCAGCAAATTACAGCAGAAAGAAAATCTGCTTATTAGCACTGTGTCAACTATTAGTACTGTGTATGTGATGGATCATTCTCTTTCTTTACATAAAGCCTTCATTTATCTACAAGAGAGAGGAAAGTGTGTATGTGATAGGGTTTGACCAGTATGTTTCTTTCAGGACCGATATTGATTATTAGTAATCAAGGACAATATTTGAGTCCAGTGTTCATTTGCCTTAAATCTGATATTTGTAGTACGAGTTGACAAATATGTTTTTTCAGGGCTGATACTGATTATTAGTAGCAGTGGCGGATGCTGGTCTTTCAAAGAGAGGAAGCTCAATTTCGGGCTACATCATAAAATGTGTCGGTTTATTTATACGTAAATTCTACCCTCCATTCCTTTTCAAGAAAATGATCTGTG